>WITN01002023.1:0-10211 GCA_015025155.1 Lactarius quietus
TGAGGGTGTCGACGTGGGGAACTCGTCAATGGAGATAGTGGTGAGTGGGACATGAGACATGTTATGGGGGGTTGTAGAACCTGACCCGTTCACAACCGCTGTTTTATGTGAGTTTCAGCGGTTGGATTGGCTTGTTTGTACTCCCTTATCTTTTCGTCTGCATGCACGTCGTCCCACGGTACCCGCTGGTTATCCGAGTCGGCGTACCCTTTCCACTTAATCAGGTATTGTAGTTGCACCCGCGCCCACGTCTTCTTGAGTCTAGTACTTTTTCAACCTCATATTCTTCCACGTCTCCTACCAATTCTGGTGTGGGCGCTGGTAATTTACGCCGTGAGTCATGGTTTCTTTGTAAGGGGTCAGGAGATCTGTGTGGAAAACATCATGGATGCTCCACTGGTGGAAGTTCTAGTCGATAGTTTACTGGAGACATCACCTGGACGACTCGAAATGGTCCGTGCCTCCTGGGCGCAAGCTTCGTGGTTGGTTGATTGTACGTAGGTGGCGTCCTTCGAGCCAGACCCTGTCTCCTATCTGGTACTGGGGTGAGTCACGATGTTTGATCCATGACTGTTGCGCGCGTTTCATGTGGGTTTGTGCCTGTTCTCGTATCTCCTTCAATTGTTCTAATCGCTTCTCGACTCTTGGTATGGGTGATTTCTTATCTGTCCAGTTAGTAATAGGGTGATAGCCATTAGTAACTTGAACGGCGTCTCGCGTGTGGACTCGTTAGTCCAATTGTTGTGTGCGAATTCTGCAAGCGCCAGATAATCTGCCCAGTTATTTTGTCGTTCGTTAGCCCATAACCAGAGGTACTGTTCCAACCATTGGTTGGTTCGTTCTGACTGCCCATCTGTCCTTGGATGATAGGCCGTTGAGATGTTTTGTTGTATTCCCAAGACCCTGCATAGTTCTCTTGTGAATTTTGACGCGAACCGAGGGTCTCTGTCACTGATAATTTTTGCCGGTAATCCGAACCGCGCCACGACATGTTTTGCATAGAGTATTGCTGTTTCTTCGCCCGAGATTTCCTCTTTGCATGGTATGAATATAGATGCCTTTGAGCAATCGTGATCTGTGATTGTCAGCACAGAATCGTATCCTCGTGACACCGGGAGTTTGGTGATGAAGTCTAGCGCTACTACTTCGAATGGTAGAGCTTCTTGTTGGGGAAATATTGGTTGCAACGGCGCTTTTGTCTTCTGTGTGTTGACCTTGCACCGTTGACATTCAGCGCATCCTCGGACGTACTCTGCTATGTCTTGTTTCATTGTGGGCCACCAGTAGCTTCGCTCCACTAGTTGCGTCGTTCGGTTGATTCCTGGGTGACCATGAATGGGAGGATCATGATGTGTGGAAATGACTTCTCTAATTTCCTCCATTGGTCCTGTTATTACTAGCCGTTGTCCCTGGTACCACCAGAGTCCGTCTGCTTTTGTTAGTTTGTGGGGGTCAACCCACTTTCGTATCCTCTGTTCGTCCTGTTGTCGGGTGATTGTGTTTGCTCGTACAAATATTTTATCCGGTAGCACGACGACATTTTCGTTGTCCTCTTCCCCTTGATTGTAGTCGGGCCTTCGAGATAATGCATCGGCTCGTCCATTGGTCGTTCCTTTGACATGATGTATTTCGAAGTTGTATTCTGCCAGTTCGAGTACTTCCCTGGCGATTCGCCTACTGATCTTTTGGGGGTCTCGCCAGTATTTGAGGTTGAGATGGTCGGAGAAAATGCGTACTTTGTGTGGCGATCCGGCCAACAGGTGTCGCCAATTTTGCAAAGCCTTTACGATGGCTAACAACTCCAGGTTGTAGATGTCATAGTTGCGTTCGGCGGCGTTGAGCGTTGCGGAGTAGTAACCCACAGGGTGTCGCTTTCCGTCTTGTTTCTTTTGCAGTAGTACCGCTCCGACCGCAAATCCTGACGCGTCCACTTCTAGGTCGAATTGTTGGGTTTGGTCGGCGTGTGCCAATATGGGTTCTGTGGTGACCCGTTTTTAAGCGTGTCAAACGCTGTTTGATGTCTTGTTTCCCACTGCCATGGTTCGTCTTTTCGTGTAAGTTCGTTGAGCGGCTTGGCTATGTTGGCGAATCCTCTGATAAACTGCCGATAAAAGTTGCAAAAACCAAGGAATGATCGTACTTCCTTTACTGATGTGGGTGTTTGCCAGTCGCGGACGCCCGAAATTTTGACGGGGTCCATGCGTGTCACCCCCTCTTCAAGGATTACCCCCAGGTAATCAATACTGGGAGCGTTGAAGACACATTTCTCGGGTTTGAAAAAGAGGTCGTTCTTTTGTGCTATGGCAAGCACGTCTTTGACTGCGTCTTGGTGTTTCTTGATCGCTAGCGGTTGTCTTTTGGTTGCTACGGCGATATCGTCCATGTATACCCTGATCGTCGTTCCGGCTGCTTCGTGTTTCGTGATGATAGGTTGGTAGATGGTGTTCATGAAGCTTTGGAATGTTGCCGGTGAATTGCACAAGCCAAAGTACATGACCGTCGGTTCAAATAATCCCCGACGTGTTTTGAACGCGGCCTTGGGTTCGTCTCCTTCTTTGATCCGTATGTTGTTATATCCTTGTCGGACGTCGAGTTTGCTGAATATTTGCGCTCCCCCAAGATCTCTGACTAGATCATCAATAAGGGGGAGTGGGTACTGGTTTCGTATAGTCCACTCGTTGACTTTTCGGTAATCCTGGACAGGTCGTAGCTTTCCGTCCTTCTTTTTGATAAAAAAGAAGGATGATGCGTACGGGGATTTTGAGGGACGGATATATCCCTTGTCTAGTTGTTCGTCGATAAATTCGTCCAATGCTGCATCTTCTACCCTTGTCATCGGGTATACTTTACAGTCAATGACATCTGGCGCTCCCTTTTTGAATTCGATCGCGTGATCGCAACTTCGTCTTGGTGGAACCTCTTTGCTTCCTCTTCGCTGAATACCCGCGCGAATTGCTGGTATTCTTTTGGCACTTCGACGTTTTTGGTGTATTGCTTGGCATCTATTGCAAGCTCGACAGCCGATCGTCGCCCGTACACTTGTTCTTTTAGTGTTGTTATGATGTGTTCTTTGGCTTCGGTGGTGAACATTCGTGAGATTTTGACGTCATTTTGCTCTTCGTTGAGCAACCTAGCTAGCACAGTTCTTTTGTCGCTTGGGTTGACCGTCCGTAGTACGATAGGGAGCTGATTCTCGTCAATAGTGGCGTGTCGCCAACTGAACCTTGGTTCATAGGTTGCGAGCCACGGGTATCCTAGTAGTATGTCTTCCTTTCCGATGTCGGTGATTAGGAAGCGCATCTCTTTCTTTGTTCCTCCTGTTTCCACATTGAGTGTGAGGTAGTGTGTGATCTGCCCCGCTTTATTAGTGGTATCGTCGATGTTATAGATGTTTTTCGGCTTATCTAGTGCCCGTTGTCCCAACCCCATTCTTTTGACGAATTGTGGATGGATAAAGTTGTCAGTGGCTCCTGAATCCACCAATGCTCTGATATCGGCCATGTTGTAACTTGCACGAATGGATACTGGTACTCGCATAGATCGGTAGCGCATAATGTACACAGAGTTACAATGTATTGCCCTCACCCAGGCCGCCGGGTTTAGGCGTTTCCAAAATCCTGTCCCATCAGATGCTGTAGGACCAGATCTTTGACTTCTTCGTCATCTCCTGCTACTCCTCGTAGCCATTCCACGGCTTTTTCTTCTTTTGTTTGTGTCGTCTCGACTGCGCGTGTTTGCGTATCTCGGCGTCTCCTTGGTTGCCTACAGTCGCGACTGATGTGACCCATCTTCTGGCAGTTGTAACACTGCGTCTGGCTGTGGTCTCGTTTGAACTGTCTCTGTATGAACCCCCCTCGGGGTGGGAATGGCGGTTGTGGAGGCCTAGCGTTCCTGGGATGGTTTGCTATAATATCTTCGGCCCCTGCCAATCGTCCTCGTACGCGATCTGCGGATGTGTCCATTCGGTCGTCGTTCTGAAGTGGTGCTAGCAACTTAGCTAGTGCTCCTCCTGTTGCACGCCCTGGCTTGAAGGCGTCTAGATTCCCCCGGACCGTTTGCATATGAATCCACTTTTGTTGCCTCTTCAGGGCGGATTCTCTCCATTCTTCGTAGTTCCGGGGATCGTCATGTTGATACATAGTCTCGTATAACGCGCGCGGTAGTCCTTTGGTGAAATATTTGAGCGTTTGTTCCGCGTTGATGTTATACCCTGCGTGTCGAACGAGTTGTTCGAACTGCGCAATATAGTCGTCGATTTTTCCATCCTTCATGTGAATGCCTGCGTCGAGCTGGGCTTGTGCTCGTTCTTTGCTGAGAACATCGCCGAATTGTCTTTGAAAGGCGTGGAGTAGGTTCTCCCATAGCCTGTTGTCGAATTGATTGGTCCCTGTGGCGACTTCGTTTACGAGCCATCGACTTGCCGACATGACCCATTGGTTAACCGCGTTTCCCTGAATATATGTGAGAAACAGCATAGCTTTTTGGTATTTGTTCAGCATGGCTGAATGATTTGCGTTGACTCCCGCATAGACCTCCCATTGGAGGATGAATGCTTCGGCTTGCGATCGGTTTCCTGTGAATGTTGGTGGTGGGTTACCAATGAACTTGTCACTGCCCCCTTGGTGTGCGTTGTGGGCCACTGCGGGTCCTCCTAGAGGTGGTCCCCCTCCTCCGCCTGGCATTCCCCCACCTGGCGGTCCTCCTCCTGGCGGTCCTCCTCCTGGCGGTCCTCCTCCACCTGTTCCGTTGTTTCGTGGTCGCAGAGGTGGGAATGGTCTATTCTCGGGTGATGGCACCCTGTTGCGGTTGAGCCGAATTCGTAGAACATTTCTGTTCCTTTGGGGATACTTGGTGCGTCGGGGACATCTGGTCCCATGGCTCGATTAACGGCCTCCATATCTTCTGGTTGTATTTGTTGGACGTGACCTGTCTGTTCGTTGATGACAAGTCGGGGTGGTGATACTTCTGTTTGAGTGGTCATGTAGCTGTATGGCATTCCCCTGATAGGTTCGGGAATGTGTAACTCAGCTGTTTGTGCGGCCAACGCGTCTACTTCTGGTGACTGTACCGCGATTTCTTCGGGTTCCACTACTTCACTGTGTGGGGTTGGCGATCGTTCGCTGGTATGGCTTGATACTGCCAGTGTTTCGCTTCGTAGTTGGAATTCGGTCCTTGGTGGTTCCGATTCAAGGACGTCTACCTCTTGGCCGTCTATGGGCCTTGTTGGTCAATTGGTCGTGCGTCGACTAGTGGCACGTTGATGTGTAAGTCGTCGGCTGCTGGTCGTGTTGCCTCAAAGTAATTGTTTGTGTTGCTCCACCTGAGCTCGACCCAGCAACAGCGTTCCTTGTTGAATACTACGGGATGGAATCGCTGTGCGGTAGCTGCCTCTGCGTAGTATCCTGTGTTGTTTTCGTCGGATCTTCTGGTATCTGGTACGTGTCGCCACCTGACTCGTCCTATGAGGTAACGAGTTGGTGCGTCTCGTTCTCTTGAGTCGATGCGATAGGGCACGAAGTCCCAGCCGTCTTTGGTATTGAGAGTTGCCACGGCGTTTGAGTTAGGAGAGCTTGGATTTAATGTTACGTGCGAGCAGCACGTGAGCCTGACTTAGGCGACTAAGGGGTGAACGCGGTGACTTAGCAAATGCGTGACTCTAGCGCGAAGGCAGAGTATCGTCTCAACGCTCGAAGGCGGAGTCTTGCTTCTTCTTAGCTTTGTGAGCTGGTCGCGACCCCGAAGGATGAGAGAACGAGAACTTCTGATAACAAGTTGAGAATGGTACAAGAAATCCAAGCTATCGACTTCAACAGTCGATAGCTTCCTTATATCCTACTAGTGGGATCCGCCTTCGTCAGCGAGACCGCCACTACTACTATCTGCTAGGTAATCGTCCACAAGTATCAGTCATCGTATAGTAACACGTCAGTCAGCGTATCAGTCAGCGTATCAGTCAACCCGTTGTATCGTACAGTAAGCGTTCCATCAGTCATGCATCAGTACCGTAAGAGCCCTCCTAGATCACGTCCCATCGCTTATGGGTTAGGTCAGATACTTACTATGACCCGGGACGTTACACCCGTCAAGAGAAAGAATGGAGACTGCCCTGTCGCCTCATTTGGCCAATTATTGTGTGTGAATTCTGCCAGGGGTAAATACAGCGCCCAGTTGTCTTGTCGCTCATTTACCCAGAAACGGAGATATTGTTCTAGCCATTGGTTCGTTCGTTCTGATTGTCCGTCAGTACGAGGATGATATGCCGTAGATATATTTTGCGTGACTCCCAATTGTTTACAAAGTTCTCGGGTGAACTTGGATGCGAATCAGGGATCTTGATCGCTGATTATTTTGGTGGGGAGTCCATATCTGACGAACACATGTTTGAGGTACAGCATTGCGACTTCTTCTGCGTTGATCTCTTCTTTGCATGGAATAAAAATAGATGCCTTAGTGCAATCATGATCAGTGATTGTGAGGATAGAATCATATCCTTCCGACACTGGCAGTTTGGTGATAAAATCAAGTGCGATTGTTTCGAATGGCATCGCTTCCGGCTTCGGGTAGATGGGTTGTAGTGGGGCTCTGATTGGTCGATTGTTGACTTTGTGCCTCTGACAGTCCGCGCATCCTTGTACATACGCGGTAACGTCTGGTCGTAGTGTCGGCCACCAATAGTTTCGTTCCACTAATTTGATCGTTTTGTTGATGCCTGGATGTCCGTATACTGGGGGTTCATGATGAGCTTCTGCGATCGCTCGTCTCTCTTTACTTCCCTTGGTTACCACTCGTCTCCCTTGTTTATACCACACTCCGTTTACCTTCTTCAAGTTGTGGGAGTCTACCCATGGGCGTAGGATTGTTTCATCCTGTGCGTCACTGGGATTGACTGGAGTCATATCTTGTACTGTCAAAACACCTTGAGGATGATTGGGCATTCCCGTTCTTTGCGTTGTTGTATTTCGGATAAACACGTGATCGGGTAATACCGTTATGTTTTCATTGTCCTCTTCACCTTGGTCGTAGTCTGGTCGTCTTGATAGCGCATCTGCGTGGCCATTTGCTGTCCCTTTAATGTGGTGAATTTCCAGATCGTATTCTGACAGTTCAAGTACTTCCCTAGCCACTTGTCTACTGATCTTTTGGGGTTCTCTCCAGTATTTCAGGTTCATGTGGTCGGAGAAAACCTTGATTTTATGTGGAGATCCAGCTAAGAGTGGTCTTCAATGACGAAGTGCTTTGACTATGGCTAGTAGTTCCAGATCGTAGATATCATAATTGCATTCTGCTGCATTTAGTGTTGCCGAATAGTACCCTATGGGATGTCTTTTGTTGTCAGATTTTCTTTGGAGTAGCACAGCTCCCACCGCGAAACCTGACGCGTCTACTTCCAGTTCGAATTGGTCTTGTAGAACTGGGTGTGTTAGCACCGGTTCACTTGTTACTCATTGTTTCAGCGTCTCAAACACATGTTGTTGTTGCGGTCCCCAACTCCATTCCGCTGTCTTCTTTGTGAGATTGTTTAGAGGTTTGGCGATTGACGCAAATCCTCTGATAAAAAGGCGATAAAAATTGCAAAAACCGAGAAAAGATCGTACATCCTTGACTTTGGTTGGTGTTGGCCAGTCCTTAATGCCCGCGATTTTGATAGGGTCCATGCGTGTTACCCCCTTTTCAAGGATTACCCCCAGGTAATCAAGGGACGCAGCATGGAAGGTGCATTTCTCTGGTTTGAAGTAGAGATCGTACTGTTGTGCTACTTGGAGTACATCTTTGACTGTGGCAATGTGGTCATTGAGGGTTGTTTTTGTTGCGATACCAATATCATCCATGTATACCCGTATGATGGTTCCTCGTTGTTCGTGTTTTGAGATTGTATCTTTATAGATAGCGTTCATCATTGATTGGAATGTGGCTGGAGAATTGGTGAGCCCAAAAAACATGACTGTCAGTTCGAAAAGTCCATATGGTGTCTTGAACGCTGCTTTGTGTTCATCACCTTCCTTGATTCGAATATTGTTGTACCCCCATCGAACGTCGAGCTTCGTGTAGATGTGAGCACCACTAAGATCTTTGATGAGGGTTTGGATGAGTGGAAGGGGATAGTTGTTGTGAATAGTATATTGGTTTAATCGGCGATAGTCCTGCACCGGACGTAGTTTTCCATCCTTCTTTTTGACAAAGAAAAATGGTGATGCATACGGGGATTTTGACGGTCTAATGTATCCCTTTTTCAGATGTTCAGTGATGAATTGCTTAACCTCCTGATCTTCTCGTAACGATAAATCGTAAATAGAGCAGTTGATGTGATCAGGTGTATCTTTCTTGAATTCGATAGCATGGTCCCACTCCCAAGATGGGGGAAATTGATAAGACTCTTCTTCACTGAATACCTTTTCGAATTCTTCATATTCGACCAGTATCATTGTTTGTTGAGCAGGACCTGCCGCAATAGCCATTTCCGTTGCTGCTCCTTTTATAGAGCATTGTGATTGGAGGGTGGCTATTATGTCGTTCTTTGTGTCTGTTGACAAGGTATGAGCGGTAATGGTTTTGGATATGGACTGTCCGATTGATTTGATAATAATTGGAAGAGTGTTTGAACGGATATTGCCACTTCTCCAGTCGAATTCTGGTTTGAAAGCGCTGAGCCAAGGGTATCCCAACAAGATGTCTTCTTTTCCTATGTCTGTGACTAGGAATCTCATTTCCCTGTAATATCCCTTGGTGAATATCTGAAGATCGACATAATGGGTAATCATCCCTCCTTTGTTAGTTGTATCATCGATGTTGAATATTTTCCTAGGTTGTGGCAATAGTGCTTTTCCCAATCCTAGTTGTTTTACGAATCGTTCGTTTATGAAGTTGTCGGTGGCTCCCGAATCTACGAGTGCTTTTATGTCGGCCTTGTTGTAACGTGTTTGACAGAGTACTGGAATTCGCATGGAACGGAAGCGAGTTATGTATACAGCATTACAACGTAATGCCCTCACCCAGGCCGTTGGGTTCAGGCGTCCCCAAAATCCTTTTTCCCCATTAACTCCTGCATGGCAAGATCTTTGAATTCATCCGTTTCATTGGCAGCCATGCGTAGCCAGTCGTCTTTCCTCTGGATGGCCGTTCGATCATCCGCTACCATTTGGGCAATGTGAAGATCTTCATCCACCTCGCTGCGGTCGTCCACTACCTCTGAACTCCTTACATTGGCTCTTGGTTGGCGAGGCTGTGTACAATTGTGACTGAGGTGTCCTTTTCTTTGACAATTATAACAGATGACTTCCCTTAAGTCTGGTGGTTGTCGCCTCCTCAAAAACCCTTCTCTTGGCTGAAATGGGGGATTTCCTCCCCTCATTAATTGTTGTGTGGGTCGTTGACCCCTTCGATCTTGTTCCAATACTTGTTCAGCATTGGCCAACCTCCCTCTAGTCCTGGTACGATCAGCAGAGGTATCCATAGCGTTTGGATTACGATTTGTTTGAAAGGCTCTAGGCCATCGTGATGTTGATCCCTGCGTTTTGAACTGATTAAATTTGTTCTGCATATGAATCCATTCGCCGTGACGTTGGATACTGTTGTTCCGCCATTCTTCATACGTCTGAGGTTTATCCAGGGTGTATACGGTTTCGTATAATTTGCGAGGAAGTCCTTCGGCAAATAGTTTGACCACCAATGGTTCATCTACTCGATAACCAGCAAGACGAACTAGATTTTCAAATTTGGCCATGTACGCGTCAATGTCCTGATTTCCCATTTTGATTCCTTTTCTGAGTTCTGCTCGTGCCTTTCCTCTCATAGTGTGTCTCGGAATTGTCGTTTGAATGACAAACTGGACACTGTCCCACAACCATGGATTTGCGGGATCGATGTGATTGACCTGTACTTGCAGTCGCATCCAAGCGCTGATGGATCCTACCCATTCGGTGACATGAGGTCCTTGTATATAGGTGAGAATAACATAGCTTTTGGAATGGTACTGCCATCATGGGATTATTGATATTGATGCCTTCGTATAGTTCCCACTGGAGAAGGAACTCTTCCACTTTGGATCGATCTCCGGTGAATATGGTTGGGGCATTGCCCCACAACTTATCGCTGTGTTGTCCTGGTATTCCAACTGTCCTCCTCCTGGTGGTCCTCCTCCTGGTGGTCCTCCTCCTGGGTCCTCCTCCTGGTGGTCCTCCTCCTGGTGGTCCTCCTCCTGGCGGTCCTCCTCC
>WITN01002024.1:0-10209 GCA_015025155.1 Lactarius quietus
ACCAGTAGTATCGAGCCAGCAATTCAAGTGTTTTGCTTATCCTGGGTGGCCGCTGTTAGTGCGTCATGGTGTTGTTTGATAACCTCCCTTAGGTCATCACGCTTGTGGCTAGTGACGAACTTTTCCGTTTTTGAACCATACCCTTCGATCTTTTTGAGTTCGTGGGGGCTAACCCACAGGTTGATTTGTCTTTCATTGTTGTTTGATCGTAGGCGACACGGTTTCTGTGGTTGCTCGTGCAAACAATTTGTTTGGTAGGACGGTGATTTGGTCGTTGTCTTTGTCACCCGTGTCATAGTCTGGCCTTCGTGACAGTGCATCTGCTCGTCCGTTGGCTCGACCCTTGAGATGGTGTATCTCGATGTCATATTCTTCTAGTTCCAGTACTTCTCTTGCTACTTCGGCTGATCTTCTGTGGGTCTCCCAGTATTGAAGGTTCATGTGATCCGAAAATACTCTGACCTTGTGTGGTGATCCCACCAGTAGGTATCTCCAATTCCGTAACGCTTTTACAATGGTGAGTAGCTCGAGATTGTATATGTCATAATTGCGTTCTGCTTCATTGAGCGTGGCCAGTAGAATGCTACGGGATGTTTTTTGCGTCGGATCCCTTTTGTGTTAATACTGCCCCACTGCAAAGCCTGATGCGTCTACTTCTAGGTCATATTGACCTCAGGGTTTGGATGGGCAAGAATCGGGTTGCTCGTAATTCGGGCTTTGAGTGCTTGGAATGCGTTCTGTTGTCTGAACCCCAATGCCATTCCACGTCCTTCCTTGTTAGTGTGTTCAGTGGTCGTGCGATGTTGGCAAAGCCTAGAATGAAGGGGCAATAAAAGTTGCAAAATCCCAAAAAACTGCGCACGTCCCTAACTTTTGCGGCACCGGCCAGTCGCGGACGCCTGTCACTTTGCTGGGTCCATGCGTGTCATCCCCTTTCCAAGGATTACCCCCAGGTAATCAATAGACGGAACGTGGAAGGCGCATTTAGCAAGTTTGAAATAGAGATCATGTTTCAAGGCGACGTCTAGAACTGCTGTGACGGCTGCGGTGTGGGCTTCATTTTTACATTGTAGGGTTCCATGATCAGCGGTGGCGACAGCAATATCGTCCATGTATATTCGAATGTGTGTACCTTCCGTGGCGAACTTTGCAATCACCGGTTGGTAAATGTCGTTCATGAAGGCTTGGAAAGTTGCCGGTGAGTTACAGAGTCCGAAGTACATCACCGTGGGTTCAAAGAGGCCTCTGCGCATTTTGAACGCAGCTTTATGTTCGTCCCCCTCCTTGATCCGAATATTGTTGTAGCCCTGTCTGACATCGAATTTTGAAAAGATAACTGCTCCCCCAAGGTCTCTCATAAGGTCCGTAATGAGGGGGAGAGGGTATTGATTCCGTATCGTCCATTGGTTGATAGCTCGGTAGTCTTGGACTGGTCGTAGTTTCCCATCTTTCTTTTTGATAAAAAAGAAGGATGAAGCATAGGGCGATTGCGAAGGTCTTATGTACCCCTTTTTGAGATGTTCGTCGATAAACGCATCTAATGCGTTGTCTTCATCACGGGTCATGGGGTAAAGCCTGCATGTCAGTGCTTTCGGGGCGTTAGGGAGGAGTGTGATAGCATGGTCACAAGGTCGTCGCTTTGGTAATCAAGTTGATGCTTCTTCATCAAAGACCTTTCGGAATGCCTTGTATTGTGGGGGTAGTTTCGGGAGTGTCTCCTCTTTTGGCTCCATCTTTGTTTGCTTTTTAGATGGAACGATTATTCTTCGTTCCTTTGCGTCGTCCCTCTCCAAATGGTCGACAATCTCTTCTTTTGTTCGTGTTAAGAGATGTGCGAGTACGTCGCGTCGGTTGGCTGTGTTGACCGTTTTGACGATGATGGGCAGGTGTGCCTTGTTTATCGTGGCCGTCCTCCAATTGAACTGTGGTTCATAGGCCGTGAGCCATGGGTATCCGAAAAGGATGTCTTCTTTCCCTATGTCGGTGACCAAGAACCTCATTTCTTTTTCATTTCCTCCTACATTGATGCGTAAGATGACGTAACTCGTGATGTGACCCGCTTTGTTTGTTGAGTCATCGATGTTGTATATTCGTTTTGGGGTGTCTAGGAGGCGTGTCTTTATCCCCATTTTCTTGAGAAAGCATGCGCTCACAAAGTTATCAGTGGCCCCTGAGTCCACTAATGCCCTTATATCGGCCATGTTGTAACGTGTGTCGAGATGAACTGGAACTCGCATAGATCGGTAGTGTGTAATGTACACAGAGTTACAACGAAATGCCCTCACCCAGGCCGTCGGGTTTAGGTGTCGGAAAAATCCGTCCCCATCAACTTCTGAAGGATGAGATCCTTCACGTCATCTCCCTCACTAGCGACTCCCCTAAGCCAATCTTCGGCTTTATCTTCATCGGTCTTTGTCCTTTCTTCTGCACTCCTTATCTGCCGTTGTTTGTTTTGCCTTGGTTGGCGACAGTCTCGGCTGATGTGTCCCATCTTCCCGCAGTTGTAGCATTGCGTTTGACTGAAGTCTCGAATGCCACAGTTTTCTCGTTGGCGTTGGAGGTAACCTCCTCTTGGTTGAAATGGGGGTCGCGGAGTGTTAAGAACGTCTTCGGCTCCAGCAAGTCTTCCTCTGACCCTGTCTGCCGATGTGTCCATTGCGTCTGGATGCGGTAGTGGAGCGAGCAATTTTGACAGTGCTCCCGCGTGATTTTTGTTAGATTCTTTGAACATGTCAAGGTTACCACGCACCGTCTGCATGTGGATCCACTTTTGCTGTCTTCTGAGAGCGGATGCTCTCCATTCTTCATACGTCCTCGGGTCATCATGTTGATACATGGCTTCATACAGCGTTCTTGGTAGCCCTTTTATAAAATATTTGAGGGTTTGTTCGGTGTTGATATCGTAGCCTGCGTATCGAACCAGTTGTTCAAATAGCACGATATAGTCGTCGATTTTTCCTTCCTTCATCTGTATTCCTGCGTCGAGCTGGGCTTGAGCTCGTTCCTTGCTAAGCACGTTGGCGAACTGCCTTCGAAAGGCTTGTAGGATATTATTCCATAGCCTGTTGTCGAATTGGCTGATGCCTCTTGTTACTTCCCTGACTAGCCATTGGCTGGCGGACATGACCCAGGCGTTAACCAGGTCTCCTTGGACGTACGTGAGAAACAACATAGCTTTCTGATATTTGTTCCTCATGGCTGAATGGCTGGTGTTTACCCCGGCGTATACTTCCCATTGAAGGATGAATCCTTCTACTTTTGAGCGGTCTCCATTGAAGGAGCTTGGGGGGTTCCCTATGAACTTGTCCATGTTGTTGCCTCCATGTGGTTGTCCTCCTGCTGGTGGCGGTCCTCCTCCTCCTTGTGGTGGACCTCCTCCTCCTTGTGGTGGTGGTCCTTCTTGTTGACGCCTGTATGGGTACCCCCGTATCCCATCACCTCGGTTGATTTGTTCGTATGGTTGAGGGGGTGGATCGTTGTAGTCAAAGTCAAAACCCCCTGGTTGGTCTGGTTCATCAGGTCCCATGGCCCTTCGTGCAGCTTGTAAATCTGCTGGGTTCATGTCTACTACATGACCCATTCGTTCGTCGATTACTAGAGGTGTTGGCTCCTCAATGATAGTTTGAGTGGCCATGCGAATTGGGTCAGGGATGTGTAATGTAGCTGTTTGCCGGATGATGTTTTCTACCGCAGGTTCTTCTTCGCGTACGTAGATGTGCTCTGGTTCCTCTTCAATTGAAGGTGTTGGTGCCCGTTCACTTGTATGACTCGTATCTGATCTTGCGGGTATTCAGTGTTGGAGTTCTGGGGATATTGTTTCGTGTGTTTCTTCTGGTTCCCCGTCGATTCTTCCTTGTTCTTTGACTGGTAACGCGTCAGCTAATGGTATGTTGCAATTGAGGTCGTCGCCAGCTGGCCTGGCCGCTTCGAAGTATTCTTGGGTTCGACTCCACCTGAGTTCTACCCAACAACACTGTTCGTGATGAAAGATGATAAGGTGAAATCTCTGAGCAGTGCTTGCTTCCGCGTAATACCCAGTATTGAAGTGTTCATTGTCTCCTGACCTTCTGTCGTCGGGAATTGTCCTCCACCGGACACGGTTGATGACGTATCTTGCAGGAGCGTCTCTTTCTCTGGAGTTGACTTGAAAAGGTTGCAATTCCCAACCGTCCTTGGTTGTGATGATCGCCACGGCGTAGTAGAGAGCTTTACTCTGATGTTATGGTCGTGCTGGACCCAGGCCTGACTTAGGCTGACTACGCGGTGGAGTGAAGAAGTAACTTAGCAGTGCGTGTCAACGTGCGCGGGTGTGATGGCTTGCGACGAGGACACCTCAAAGTGCCTTCCTAAGGGAGCAATCCTCAACCAGGGTTTTCAGAGGGAAACCCAAGTCAATTCGACAGATGATACAAAAGAGTAAAGCTGCCGACTACATCAGTCGACAGCTGCCTTATAAGTAACGCTGGTGGTATGCCTTTGTCAGCAATACCGCCACTACTACTACTATCACTAAGCCACTAGTACAACTATCAGTAATCATCATAGTAATCATGAGTAAGGCGAGACGATGCATCAGTAAGAGAACGAGGATGAAAGGAGAAGGAGCTGATGAAGGCGTAACAGTACCTGAGTAAGTTCCAGGAGCGACTCGTCATCCTGCTTACTTGCCCAAACAGTAAATCATAACAACTGATCAGTCATTTGATCAAAGAAAAGTCAGGGAAAAGTCAGGCAAAGTCAGTATGCAGTCAATTGACTTTTCATGACTGAAGTTTGTTTTTTTTTGACTGAAAAGTTGTATTTCAGTCAAGCAAAGTCAAGCAAAGTCATTGACACTTGGCTGACTTTTCATTGACTTCAACCTGACATGAAAGTCAAGAAAATGTCAAGCAAAGTCAGTGAAAAGTCATTGACTCTCAGTTGACTTTCTTTGACTTTGATTGACTTCCCAGTCACAGGAAAGTCACACCAAAATCACGCTGATATCACATAATCAAAAAACATATATTTTTTTCTTTACAAAAAAACAGGCCCCATCAATCCATCGACAACAACAACAGTCCGGGAAACGTGAGGCGAATGTTTGTGATAGAATATATGAGCCAGGCTGCACTGAGCTATGCAGCCTTGGCATTATGTTTAGATTTGCGCTGTGAGAGTATCAGCTAGGGTTCAAAACGACAAACGACTACTTACTTTATTAATGAGAGCCTCAAGCTCCTCTTGAGATGGTTGTTCCAATGGGGGTGCCAGCATGATGGCTTTGATGATGTCTGTAATGCAGTCAGTGAGCGTCAATAGTCCCAGAATAGAACACAACATGCCTTTCTTACTTGCCTGCTTGCCCTGTGACTCGATGTTGTGTTCCTTGACCCATTTCAGAAGCTCATCACATGTGAGCTTGTAGATTCGCAAGACGTCATCACCAGAACCCTAAATAAGTGTTAGTATAAGATGAGAATCAACCAAGAGCAAGATGTACCTCTGGATCTGAAGTTCCAGCCTTATCTGCCTCAGATCGCAATGTCTTGGAAGATGGCCTTGGGCCCATGTCATCATCAGTTGGTGCGACGTGAGAGTCAGCCTTGGCCTGGCACATCAATGCAGCCTTGTGTGAGGACTTTGTGTGAGATGTCTTGGGATAGGAGGGTTCAGCAGAGGCCACAGATGGAACAAGGCAAACAAGATTGTGGTTGGGAGGGAAAATGTTAGTGAATATTGCAGTAATGATGTTGAGGTGAACTCACTGAGGCCTTGCCCTCTTGCACCAGGGAGAGGAATGCTGGGCGAGGGGATGAGGCTCCGCAGGTTCTAATGAGCATCATCTACTACCCAGAATAGAACGAAACATTACTTACCTTTGCTACCCTTTGACCTTTTTCGTTCCGTGGTGGGCTTGGTTCACGCCTGTGCTTGGGCTTAGGGGGCACACTCTTGCTCGCCCCTGTGGACTGTGCTGGTTCTGGAACTGGTCGTGCTTGAACCACTGACTTCAAAGTGGCATGATGTGGTGAAGTTCATGTCATGTGGGTAGAAGAAACATTGCTGGCGGCGCTGGAAGGGGGGGGGACACCAGCACTTGAGGCACGAGAATGTGCATGGGATTGAGATGAGTGGAGAGATGGAGTCGGAGCACAAGAGGATGCACAGGGATGGGATGAGGGAACTGAAGGAGTTGAGGCACATGAGGGTTGTGCTTGGGAAGAAGAAAGGTGTGTGGGCTTGTCTTGCAAGACTGAACCAAGTACTTTTTCAGCCTTCCAAGTGCTGCCACATAGAGACAGGAGAGGGGTGAGTAACTCAAGCTCCCTCAAGGCCTGCAGCCACTCCTTCAGGAAGTGGCATCTGTAGAATACCTTCTTCTGAGGCATGCCGGCAGCTGAGGGGGAAGGTGACCAGTACTGAGAACATCTAACCGAGTGTGAGAATGAGAACCATGGACTGTTGGATGCTCTTCCACTCCTCAAGAGTGATGAGCTGCCTGTCCTTGTGCCGGATAATGTGCCACATGGGGGGTCAGGATGCATTGCTAGCAGAAAGATGCACGGAGGGGTTGGTCTTGCAATCCTCGAAGAGCCAAAGGATGGTTAGTGGATAGTAAGATGGGTGGATGGAGGGACAAGGTGAGGAGAGGGGAAGAGACAGCTTGACACCACAAGAAGAAGTTTGAGATGCCAAATCAGAAGGGCGCATGGACGAACTAGCAATGCTAAGGACAGGTGAGGATAAATGAGAGTGAGCGTTGGAAAAAACAAGAAATGCAAACTTACGAGTAATGGCAGGTTTATCCCGCATATTGAGAAGGATGTTGACCATGTTCACGTATCTCATGAACTCTGAATTCAGGTGAAGTTCGTCGTGAGTGAGTCCCATGATGACCAGGGTGGGGAGACCTGACAGCTGAGAAATAGAGGGAGGGGAGGCAAGAGACCAGCTGCTAGATGAAGGATCCATGGTGGAGGGACAGGAGGGATGTTGTCTAGAGAGTTGAGAGGCTTCCACATTGTTGTTGTTGTTGTCCTCCAGTAAGTCCTCGCATTCATCATCGCCAGGGATATTTGCAGAGTTAGACATCAAGAAAGAGGGAAAACAGAGGAGAGGAGATGGGAGGAAAAGAGACGAAGAAAGGGAAGAAACTAAGGGGGTGGGGAAAGTGTGGTGAGAGGATGAGAGAAGAAAGGAAGGGTGAAATTTGAACCAAAAAAAAAATGAACAAGTCGGAGTCAGCACATATCCATTAGCAACACAGCACCAGCTTGGCAGCCCAGAGCCCCACAAATGCGAAACTTGTTATCCTGGGCCATCAGTGCAGCCCTTGCTCTACAACTCACTGATCCACACATCTAGCTACAACACCAATGGCTCCAAAATACTTTTGCCCATGCTTCAAGTGCAAATCCAGAAGGGATGTTACCAAGAGGACACTAAATGTTCATTTCAGACAGAATCAAGATCATCTAGATCAGCTGGTGGCCTCTGGGGCTAATCAAGATATCTTGGCTCTGTGCAGGACTGTCACTATCAGTTACAGAGCTTCTTAATAGACTGGCTGAGGGAGCTCATCTGGAGCAATCTGGATCATCTTATCCAGGTGGTGAGGCTGGTGAGCACTAATGTCTTGTAATTTTGATCACTTACTGATCTGCTTAGATCTAGCTGATGCCCCTATTGACTCACCTCAATTTTGGAGGGAGAATTAGCAGAGGATGATGCTATGATTGTTGATGATAACTGTGAGTGATATTTTTGTTGTTGATTTAATTTAATTTTTTTTTGACTCCATCATTGTAGATCCTTCATCTCCTGTACAGGAGACTGTGCCTATGGACTGGGGGGATGAATTGGCTAGAGTATATATGAGGACAAGTTGTCATGTTTGATATTCCAGAAGAGCCATTAGAGGCTTCAAGGACTTTGGTGCAGACCCTGGCTCAGAAGATGAGCTGTATGGGATGATGGCTTTTCAGAGCCTGAGGACTTTGCTTCAGAGGGTTTCCTGATATTGAGGATGCCAGTGGTTGGCAGTGGTCATGGCAATTGCCCAGAATTGTCACCAGCATCAAGAAGCTGTCGGATGAGTACACCCTCCTCCTTGTTCTACTCAGGCTCCATCACAGCCTGAGCTATCCAGGGCAGAAAGATTGTCTCTCCAGCACTACATTGCTTGGAAAGAGTCCATGGCACAGTGAAAGCATATGATGCCATGCAAGGGTGCTTTCAGAGGCTACAGAGGAGAAGATCCTCAGCCTTCACAGAGTCAGACAGCTAGCTTTGGGTCTTGCAGGGCTTCAGCCCTTATTGTGGATATGTGCCCAAAAGCTGCATGGCATTTACTGGGGACTTTCCAGTCAGACCTCACTGCTCCCATGAAACAAGGGAAATGTGTGTAATGAACCACACTTTCAGCCACAGCAGCCCTCATCCAGGGCTAAACCAAAGCCAAGGGCAAAAATGCTGTACATGCCCATTACACCAGTCATTCAGGCTTACTATGCCAATGCTGGAACCTCTCAGGAGATGTGCCACAGAGATCATGTCTTGCAGGAGACATTGGATATACTTGCAGATGGGGCAGGGGTAAAACCAAAAAAGTCAGAGTTTGCCAACTCTGACATACATTACCGTCATTATAAGAAATTGGGATTGTTTAGAGATAAAAGAGACGCTGCATTGGCAATCTCTTCAGATGGTGCTCAGCTCACCATGAAAAGCAGTCTAATATGTGGCTTTTAATTCTTGTGCTCCTCAATCTCCCACCAGAGATGTGCTATAGAGCAACAAATGTCATCATTCCACTTGCCATCCCAGGGCCAGCAGCACCTGGAAACATTGAGTCCTTTATATACCCACTCTTTGCAGAGATGGCAAGGGCCAGTGTTGGAATCTGGACTTGGGATGCTGTTGATTCATCCTACTTTGTTCTGAAGGCATACATCTGTGCTGTGAAAGGAGAAATGCTTGGATCTGCCAAGTTAAGTGGGATGGCAGGACATTCAGCCCTATATGGTGATAGGTTTAGTTTGGTCCAAGGGCCTGTTCTAAGCGTGGTGCTAGGTGCCAATATTATCCAATTTCTCCACCTGAGAAAAATACATATAATTCATCACACCCTCCTGTTGATTTGGATGCCTTACCATTGAGAGGCCAAAAGATTTATTGGGAGGCAGTTAGAAGGCTCCAGTCTGCAGCCAATAAAAATGAGTACTCAAAAATTGTACAGAGTACAGGAATCTCACGCCTCACAATGTGTGCAGCTAGTCCTGCATTTCTCCACCCATCATTCTTTCCACTAGACCCATTTCATTTGTTCTATGAAAACTGCATGGTCCTATCTGGATTTGGTGGTAGTACACAGTTCTGAGGATGAACAGATACATTATGCCTGTAGAAATGGCTTCAGAGCTTGGTGAAGAGATTGAGAAGGCAATGAAGACCCTTCCTCCATCCTTTGCTTCACCAATCAGAAATCCATATCTGAAGTGTAACAGCCAGTTCAGATCTATAATGGATGGTCTACTTCATTGGTATTAATACCATAGCATGGAGCTGGACTTTAATAGAGAAGTGCTAGAGAACTTTGTGCAATTTGTGAACATCATTGAAGTGGCAATGTCTCACACACCAAAGTCTGATCAGGACTTATATGACTTGCACAATTTAATCAAGTCCTTCCTTGAAGGCTTTGAAAGGCTTTATGTTCAAAATGACCATGAGAAGGTTTCAAGATGCAGGCTGTGCATCTGGCAGTTAATTCACATTCCTCTTCATATTTCATGGAATGGATCAATCAGATTTGGGTCTCAAGCTACAGTTGAGAGGGCCATTGGAGAGATTGGACATAAAGTTAGATCCAAGAAAAGCACCCTTTGCTAATATTGCTACAATGCTCTATGAAAGGGCAAGCATAAAGGTGTTGAACTTGCAATATCCATTGATAAAGATTCATCCAAAAGAGAAAGGGAAGAGAGAACACTTGTATCAGTCACTTCCAATCAAAAAAGTGGAGATAACTAGTCCCTCAGAACATTATGATCACCTTGCTGCAATTTGTGATTTCTTTGAATTCACATTGGACACAGATATGCCAATTGTGAGATGGGGAAAGTGTGTCATACCAGGAGATATCACTTTGAGAAGCAGAATATCTGAAGAAGCAGGGCTAGCTTCCAGGTCATCCAGATACTTTGAATCTCAGGGAGGGCTGGTTTT
>WITN01002025.1:0-10202 GCA_015025155.1 Lactarius quietus
AACTAAGCTAACGAACCATAGCGCAACTTGTATAGTATTTATAGTAAATGTCCGTCAAGCCACAAAGGTGACACACATAGTATGAGTAGCGAATAATAAGCATGATGACTCACATCAATCAGCGCATGAATAAGGCATCAATAAGCCATAAGTAAGCGTCCCCACCAATGAGTGACTGAGCACCTCCAACCAGTGAGTAAGCAACCATGGGGCATCAATAAGCCCACCTCATCACATCAGTAAGCAAGTAATAGTAGTAAGCATAAGTGGGAAATGTCATCCACAACATGAATCGCCATGCGTCCATAAGCAATGGCCTCAGCGCTAACACAGGCGCTCCTCGGACTAATCCATCTTGAACACATACCCGAAAGGGGATTAAACCCGGCCCGGTGGAGTACGTCCCAATGGCAGCCACAGCCCGCTGATATCGGCAGCCTCAGGTCGCTGGTCTTACACCATGCAATCGCTATTTGTCGTCGTTGGTTGTCTTCAGGACACAACTGTCTTCCACCAAGTTCCATGGCTTCTTCCAACGTCCCCTGAGTTATGAGTTAGGCCAGATACATACTGTGGCCCGGGACAATTCCTCTACGCGCCCCCCTGACTTATTGCTTAGGTCAGATCCCGTGACCCGGGGGTTCATCACATGACCATGTCACGTGACCCTCATCCGTCCTGTAATGACCTTCCTGCCAGCATCTGGGGTTCTACCGTGAGTTATCAAGTTACTCACGAGCTGGCGGACTCTGCACGCCTCGTCATAGGCGAGGTAACTGTTGTCTTCTGCCGCTACGAGTGCTCGTACGGCCTCTTCTTCTTCGATGTCTGCTTGATCACGTGCCCCCCAGGTATGCGCCTCTGGGTAATCATGGCAATTCTTCCAGTGTTCGTGAAGGCACTTGTGTTGCTTGGTTGCTTCGTCAGGTTGAGCAGGGTCTGAGCGTAACATTGATGGAGCTGATGTAGGATATCTGGCGTGATTGAAAGAAATATATTGGTGAATGGCAAGCGCTCCCAGAATGGATGGAAGATGGGATTGAGGTTAGCGTCCCGAGTGGCGGCATGAAAAGTGGTTGGATCACCATCACATAATGAAAAGACGCCTAGTGCCTCCTGAACATCATGCAATGGGAAGGAATCAGGACTCCCAAATTCACCTCAAGGGAGAGTACATTTCGGGCATCTTCCATGCATACAAGCGACAAGGCACTGTTCCAGGTAATTGCCAATAAATGTCGCAAGAATAGGATGACAGCGGTGCCATGACCCATTACTGGTGACCATCGCGATGCCAGTCTCGCCATAAGATTCAAGCGGTGACAAGATTTTGCGCATGCACGCATGGAAAAGGTTTGCAAGCGCACAGCACCATGCTGCCTTGTTTTTGATGTGTTCAAGCCACGTGGTCAGAATAAAGCCAAGTAGCATCTGTGCACGATGAGAAGGCTTACAGCGGATGTCTCTCGGAATGTTGCCAATAGTCATGTAGACAGGGTACGCAGATTTGGATCGAAAGGTCGAGAGCTGTGTCTTGTCTGATGAGATTATGACAGGTACCACTGTTGCGCCAGGGCTGCGCAACTCAAGGGATTGCTAGAAGTTGTTTAAGTCGTAAAGCATGAAGGGAGGTGTTGCGACGTACCTGCACAGACCACCACCATCTTCCAGTGTGCATTTCACTGAAGATTTGGTCAGCGTGACCAGCATCTCGGTAATGGCATTCAGGCTCAAGTACGAGTCTTCTTGCAAACGTTGGGTCGCCAAAGAGGGAGCGAATGCAGGGTGTTATGATCGTGGTCTGACTTAGACCCTACACGCGATGACTAGTAACGTGACTTAGCAACTCGAGTCAACACACGCAGGTGTGACTTGTTCTGAGGACTCTTGAAAGAGCCTCCCTAAGAGAGCGATGACTAGAAGCGGAGTTTGGGAAGAACCCGAGTAGATTGGAGAATGCTACAAGAGAGTCAAGCTGTCGACTACATCAGTCGACAGCTACCTTATAACCGATTCTTGACTGTACGCCTTCGTCAGCGATACAGCCACTACTACTAATGCTGAATAACGTCCACTAATACAAACGCCACAACTGCTACTACTATCAGTCATCATACAGTAATCCGTCAGTCATCACACCGTAATACTATCAGTAATCATCATCGTAAGAATGTAAGCCGGTCAACGACGTCATGTCCGCACGTGCCTCTACGTCCCATGACTTATGGGTTAGGTCAGATACATACCATGACCTGGGACGTAACATCACCCCCTTTACAAGGGTGAGCGCCCACGCTCCACAACCCAACTGGTCACCGTAGTGAGCCCCACATCCGTCCCGTGTTCGTCGCGTACCCGCCTGAGAGCGTGCGCGCGCCCAAGTCGTCGTGACGAGTGCATGGCCCGGTCGATGTGGACGAAGACATCGTCCTCCAACCTTTTGATGGCCCGCTCGAGCTCGGCGATGACCTCCATGGACGCGCGGTAGCGCCTTACCTCGGCTTGGAGGGATATGTCCCCAGCCGGGCGAGGGCCTCGTCTACCTGTCGCTTTCCACGGAAGTCAGCGCGAAAATAGCCGAGCTCCTCACGAGTGTACTCAGCTGCAGGGCCCATGTCTCGGCATGGTTCGGCGTGGATATCGGCTCGGTAGACGGGGGAGTATTTCCCCATCGTCCCGAATACCTCGGGGTTGTCCAGCATACGGACACGTACGTACTTAGCGGGGGTTCGTCGCCCTTCGTGCTCGATGACCATGGGCACCCAATTCATCCCGTTGTTGAGGATGAATCCACCTGGGGTAGGCGATATGGCACGGAGAGGGAGCCTCGTCGCATGCATTCGGCGCGTAGCGAAGGGTGATGGATCGCTTCCTTCCCTCGTATAGGGGGGGAGACCGCGCGCTTCGTATCCCTGCTCCGCCGTTGTTCCGTAGACAACAGCAATTGCAGATGGTCGGCGCGTCTCATCTTCGGTTTCTTCGGCAATGGTGCGGACTTGGGGAGGTACAGGCAAGGGAGTGCAGTGGCAATAGTTGGGGGGGTTGTCGCATTGGACGCAGACAACCCTGGCGGCATGGTAGGACTCGTCGCTGCTGTCATCTTCATCTTCGCTATCGGTGGCGTCGACAGCGGTGGTGGCGAGCGAGGTGTTGGAGGTATTGATGCTACCGACGACGGTGGTAGTGAGAGAGGCGGTGGACTGTCCGAAACTCGCCTCGTTAATAGGTGTATCCTCATCCTCCTCTCCGCTGCCGTCCTCTTCACCACCTGATCCATCCTCCATGAGGTCATTACCTCCTTCAATAGGCCGTACTCCCTCCTCATCGTCCTCCATTCTTCCGCTTGCGGGAGTGGGGAATCGCCTGCGAGCCTCGGCCAGGTCCCGGGCTGCTTGGTCTCGTTCAGCGGCGGCTCTGACATGTTCGAGGGCCGAACAGAGTTGGTCGTCGACGTTGTTGTTGTGGTCGTAGGTTTCGAGTGTGTCGACGTGGGGGATGGTGATCTCGTCAATGTTGATAATGGAGAGAGGGACATGTGCCATTGAGTGAGTGGGTTGGGAGAATGATACTGTCGACGGTTCTAACGAAGCTGCTTTTATGTGAATTTCAGCTTTCGGGTTTAACCGTGCGAACTTCCTTATCTCTTCCTCCGCGTGGACGTCGTTCCACGGGACCCACTGATTTTCCGAGTCCGCATATCCCTTCCATTTGATGAGGTATTGGAGTTTGCGCCCTCGACCCCACCTTCTGGAGTCTATGACTCTTTCGACCTCGTATTCTTCCACGCCTTCGACCAGTTCTTGTCACGGTTTGACATCGCGCGGACTACTTATCATCACGATTACGAGGTCTCGGAGTTCGGGACGCTTACTATTTGGTTATGACTACAATAGTAAGCCGTTATTAGTCATGGACACTTACGCGTCGCCGGTACTTGGGTTTGCCGGTGTTTCAGGTATTATTAGAACGGACAATGACTCATTACTAGTATAGCTGTACTAGGGTTTGGATTCCAGCTGCGCTTTAAAGCCAGCGAGTAACTGTATATAAGCTGTAGTATCAAGACCAAGGCTCTTCAGCTTGGTCTTCTTGAATCATCACCATCGTCTCGACCTCTCTCTTCTTCGCGTCTTTCCAATCTATCGATTGAAGCTTATCCTTTGGGATACCCTAGTGTCTATCGAAGCGACCTAGTGGCAGTGCAACTTAGCTAAGTTGCCCGTGATTTACAAACATTCATCCATACACTCGAGTATCACGTCACAGACCGGTTCAAGTCGAACCAGCATTAGGTGATAACGCTACATTAAGACCAAGCTTCAACGTGGCGTCATCAGAAACTACCAGAGAACGGTGTCGCCGCTGTGACGACTTTTGGTTCCAACACAGAGGCGCTGAAAACGTACCCCAAAGATTTCGCAAGAATACAGAATACCGGTATAGTAGCACTACCGGCACTACCGGATATCACGCAAGGAGTCGAGAAGATAACCGATCCGTCGCGGTCGAGTTTGTCTACGATCAATACGTTTGGGTAGAAGTTCGTTGGTCTCAAATAACCCCAGAGCACGGAGAGTGGGAAGGTTTTCGAACAGCTTTAGAAGATCTAGGCTGTGATATCTATATCAACGAACTCACACAAGAAGAACTACACGAGTTGGAAAACACAACCAACAAACCAGCATCAACTACACCACCCCCGTCACCAAGTACAAAGAGCAATGCGTCCTTTGGAGCAAGATCATCGTCTCCATCACAACAAGGAGTCAATCTAGCAGTCGCGACAGAAACCTTACGTTTAGGAGCAATGGCGACCCTTACCTCTCATGTTCAATCTCAAGTAACCGCGGGAAGTCCATCTGGACAACCAGTTTATTCGCTCACTACTTCACCTATAGCACCGACAGTTACGGCCTTTCGGGCCCTTACCGATCCTCAAAACCAAGCACCTGCCCCAAACCTCCCCAGGAGGAGGTGGTGGAGGTAATGGCGCAGGAGGAAATGGAGGAGGCAATGGTGGAGGAGGAGGTGGAGCAGGACCACCTTTTGGAAACCCACCAGCACAAGTACCAGCAGCGCAAGCACCCGTACCAGCGGTACATGACAAATTCTGCGGCAATCCACCTGCGGTCTTCGCGGGTGATCGAGAAAGGCAGAAGAATTCCTCATGCAATGGAGCTTATACGAAGGGATCAACTCAACTCATTCCATCATGCGCAGTCCCTATCAAAAAGCTATGTTATTCCTCACCTACATCCAGGGTACTGCCGTAACCGAATGGGTAGGGTCAATGGTGGCTTGGCTACGAGTCCAAGTCGACGTCAACGGACGAGACCCCCTTGATAACTGGCTGTGGTACAACACCCACTCATCATTTATGAGACAATACGCAGACACTCTTAAAGAAGAGAAAGCACAAACGGAATTACGAAGGGGGATTCGGATGGAACGAGGGGATATCGATGCGTACGTGGCAAAGTTCGAACAACTAGTCAGATATGCTGGCTACAACATAGATCAACCAATGGTTCTTGATCTGTTCGCAAATGGATTGCCAAACAAACTGCAAGAAACTATCTACCTTCACGACAATCCCACAGATTATGAGGATTGGAAAAGAGCAGCCATCAAACGTCAAGGTCAATATCTTCATTTAAAGAACAAAATTGATCAGTACAAGATACAACCCCGACCATCACCACCAACTCAAACCAATTGGAGACAATTCAGACGCCATCCAGATGCGATGGACACGTCTGCTGATAGAGCTAGAGCCCGAGGACGACTAGCACACGCAGAAGACGCATTGGCACAACCGAGGCCATATCTCAATAATTCGCAACCGCCTTTCAAACCTCGCGAAGGATTTTTACGAAGGAGGCAACCTCCCGATCTCAGGGAAGTAATTTGCTATAATTGTCAAAAGAAAGGACACCTCAGTCGCAATTGCTCCCAGCCACGTCAACCACGAAATCCACCCAGACCCTTTAGCAATTCCAGAGGCCTGGAAGTGGTGGATGATCGCTCCGAGACAGGAGAAGATCTCCATATTGCTCAAATGGTGGCTGATAACCGCACTACAGAAGAAAGGAAAAATGATTGGTTGCGAACGGCGGCCAATGAAACCGAGGAGTTTAAAGCCATGGCAATGCAGGAGTTGATGGGGAACAAGGATTTTGGGGACGCCTGAACCCGACGGCCTGGGTGAGGGCTCTACGTTGTAATGCTGTATACATAACTCGCTTCCGTTCTATGCGAATTCCAGTATCGATCCGAACCAGCAGCAACAAGGCCGATATAAAAACACTAGTAGACTCTGGAGCAACAGACAATTTCATAAATCCACGATTTGTGAAACGAATGGGGTTGGGCGCGGCTCTATTGCCAAACCCAAAGCAATTATTCAATATCGACGATACGCTAAACAAAAAGGGATCAGTTACCCATTTCGTTGATCTACAGATATTGACAAAAGGAATTATCAGGAAAATGAGATTCCTCCTAGCGGATATCGGAAAAGAAGACCTCCTTCTTGGGTATCCATGGCTCAGTACCTTCGAACCAAAATTCAGTTGGAAACATGGCACAATTGACGAAAACACACTACCAATTGTAATCAAATCATGCCATCCCAAGATCAACGTCAATGTAGTAGCGTGATTACTATCAGAAGTCGCAAAAGACAATATTGTCGCGAAATTAGGGGAGCATAGCTCTATCAAGGGGGCTGCCACCGATCTCGCCATAGCTGCAGGACCCAAAGAAAAAACCCAGATACCAGAGGAATACAGCGACTTCAAAAAGGTTTTCAGCGAAGAAGAATCCCACCGATTTCCCCCGGCGCGGGAATGGGATCATGCTATCGAATTCAAAGCCAATACTCCGGATCACATCAATTGTTCCATATATGAACTCTCACAATCGGAAGACAAACCATTACGAGATTTTATTACGGAACAACTCAATAAAGGGTACATCCGACCCTCTAAATCGCAGTACGCCTCTCTGTTCTTTTTCGTCAAAAAGAAGGACGGAAAACTACGCCCAGTACAGGATTATCGGCGTATCAACGAATTCACCATCCGCAACAACTATCCATTACCACTGATTCAAACCCTTATCAAGGACCTTAGTGGCGCCCACATATACACTAAGCTTGACGTACGATGGGGTTATAACAATATCCGCATCAAGGCGGGCGACGAACACAAAGCGGCGTTTAAGATGCCATATGGGCTTTTCGAACCCACAGTAATGTTCTTCGGATTGACGAATTCTCCCGCCACATTCCAAACCATGATGAATCACATATATCGGGACACGATCACAAAACACGACACAAAAGGGACAACTATACGCGTTTATATGGACGACATCGGTATTGCTACCCGAACAAATATCGCTGACCATGTCAACGCAGTTCGGGATGTGCTAACAGTGGCCGCGAAGTACGACCTGTTTTTCAAACCGGAGAAATGCACTTTCCACTCAACGTCTCTTGATTACCTGGGGGTAATCCTTGAAAAAGGGGTAACACGCATGGACCCTGTAAAAATCGCAGGGATTAAAAATTGGCCAACGCCAACCAAGGTGAAGGACGTACGATCCTTCTTGGGTTTTTGCAATTTTTACCGTCTATTCATACGAGGATTTGCGTCAATCGCCAAACCGCTAAACAACCTTACAAAGAAAACAACAGAATGGCAATGGAACTCAGCAGAACAACACGCATTTGAAGTATTGAAAGGACGAGTTACAAGCGAACCTGTCTTGGCACATCCAGTATTGACGGACCAATTCGAGTTGGAAGTGGACGCTTCAGGTTTCGCGGTGGGAGCGGTACTACTCCAAAAGAAAACTGATGGCAAAAGACACCCAATAGGCTATTACTCCGCAACCCTCAATACAGCAGAACGAAATTACGACATCTACGACCTCGAACTACTAGCAATAGTCAAAGCGTTACGACACTGGAGGCCTCTACTAGCCGGATCACCTCACAAAATCAAAGTATTCTCGGATCACATGAATTTACGGTATTGGAGAGAACCACAAAAGATCAGTCGACGGGTTGCGAGGGAAGTACTCGAATTGTCGGAATATGACCTCGAAATTCACCACATAAAGGGAACCGCAAATGGACGAGCAGACGCATTGTCAAGACGACCCGACTATGATCATGGGGAACAAGACAATGAGAATGTTACGGTGCTACCTGACAATATATTCATACGAACCAACAACGCACACCATACGGGAATGCCGAATCAGTCTATTGCAACAATCACGGTAGAAGAAATGAGGTCGACCAAAGACGAACAAAACGAAGACATTATCAAACCGTGGGTAGACCCACACAAGTTGAAAAAGATCAACGAGGTATGGTATAAAGAAGGTAGAAGAGTGGTTACCAAGGGAAGTGAAGAGCGAAAGTCAATTATCGCCGCTCATCACGATACTCCAGTACATGGTCATCCAGGGATCAGCAAAACCGGCAAAATAGTAGAACGATACTATTGGTGGCCAACAATACGACAAGAGGTATTAGCGTATGTTAGAGGTTGCGCAGAATGCCAACGACACAAAATCAACAACCGCCCTATTAGGGCCCCACTACAACCCATATACCCTAAACCGGAAGCTATGCCCTTCGAGACTATCGCTCTCGATTTCATCACTAAACTACCTGTCGCACGGGCTATGATTCAATCCTTACGGTCACGGACCATGACTGTACCAAGGCATCTGTGTTCATCCCTTGTAACGAAGAGATCGATGCGGAAGAAACAGCAGCACTATACATCAAACATGTGTTCATGCGGTATGGATTACCGAGCAAAATCATCAGCGACAGAGATCCCAGATTCGCGTCCAAATTCACAAGGGAATTATGCAAACAACTTGGGATCACACAAACATTTCTACGGCGTATCATCCTCGTACGGACGGACAATCGGAACGAACCAATCAATGGCTCGAACAATATCTCCGATTTTGGGTGAATGAACGACAAGACAATTGGAACCTTTATCTTCCAATAGCAGAATTCACGCATAACAATTGGCCTAATGAAGCCACGGGACAGTCTCCATTCTTCTTATTGATGGGACATAATCCTCGTGCTGATTGGAATTCAGCGCCCAGTCCCATGCCGCAAGTGGCGTTGCGCCTTGATCAGTTCAAACAAGCACGGGATCACGCTCAAAAACAAATTATCAAAGCCCAGAAGTCATGGGTATCACATAAAGATACGCCCAAGTTCCAAATAGGGGATCGTATGGCTAGAAGGGCGTCACCTGAGGACTCATCAGCCAAGCGCCAAGCTTGCGCCCAAACGACATGGACCTTCCAGATCATCCAGGTGATGTCCCCTGTCAATATCGATTGGAATTACCCACCAAGTGGAGCATTCATGACGTGTTTCACATCGATCTTCTCACCCCTATCGAGAGACTTCCTTTCATGGACCAAATTTCCCAAGACCTCCCCCTGAATTAATCGATGGCGAAGAAGAATATGAAATTGAGAAGATTCTAGACCAACGGCAATTCGGCAGAACAAGGCGCAAACAATTCCTTATCAAATGGAAGGGGTACCCAGACTCGGAGTCGCAGTGGGTCAACGCCACTGACGTACATGCCCCTGACGCCTTAGCTGAGTTTAAACGGACTCTGAATTCTACTCCCTCACGTATAAAGACAGGCCATTCACTGGATGAAGCACATCAGTTCTTCCTTCGTCGAACAATGACCACTTCCCCCACTGCTACTTCCTACTTCTCAAACCTCTTACCATCTTCCCACTTACCCAACCTACCTATGCCGAAGTCGCCGCCGCCTTTCGATGCATCGAACCCGGGGACTTCATCCCCGAAACCCCTGATGTATGCGGACACGACGCTGGAGGATGGAGGAAGACCATCGAGCATGGAGGAGGGAGCTCCTACTCGCGTCGAGAACCTCATTGTTCCACAAACGCTTATCAAGATTCCAAGCGGCTCCGACCTCAGTGACGTGGTCAGAGTTTGTGGAAGTTGTAAGCAAACCGCCTTCATGTCCAGGCCATCCTGACGACGCCGACTCCCACATCCACTACGACTGTGGACAACTCATCTACAATTGCACATGTAACAACGACCCCGTCCGCATCCCTCCGCCGCCAACGCCTCGATATATTAACGTCGACCCCCTACCAACGTCATC
>WITN01002026.1:0-10198 GCA_015025155.1 Lactarius quietus
AAGGGACAAGTCAAGATGGATCCCGCTAAAGTTGCTGGTATCACAGGTTGGCCTACACCACGAACTGTCAAACATGTCCAAGCCTTTCTTGGTTTGTATAATTTCTATCAATGTTTCATCAAGGACTTTTCGACCATTGCCAGACCATTGTTCAACCTCACTAGGAAAGAAACTGTGTTCCTTTGGGGCACTTCACAGGAATCTGCATTCTGCACCCTCATCCAAGCCTTTATCACAGCCCCTGTCCTTGCTCTTCCTGACCATAGTAAACCCTTCCAACTCATTACCGATGCCAGTGACTTCGCCACAGGTGCCATTCTTGAACAACCAGATGCCTTAAATAGGTGGCACCCTGTTGCATATCATTCTAAATCCCTACAACCAGCAGAGCGGAATTATGAGATCCATGATAAAGAACTCCTTGCCATCATCAGAGCCCCAGACATCTTCCGACACTACCTTGAAGGATGCAAGGATAACCCTGAAATCTGGTCCGACCATGGCAATCTAGTTTACTTTGCCACCAAGCAGAAGCTCACACATCGTGAAGCACATTGGGCTCTATTCCTATCATGGATCAAGTTCTCCATCATCCACAAACCAGGCATACAGAATAAATCTGATCTGCTGTCCAGGCATCCAGATCTTAAAGAGGGGATAGCAACTGAAGATGAGTTGCATGTCCTCTTGGACACCAAGTTTTTTACAATTCATGCAGTCTGCCCAACAGCAGTCACAGTATTAGGAGACACAACCCTATGTCAAAGAATCAAGTCAAGCCAAGAATACGATAAAGACGTCAGCATCGCCATAGAAGCTATCTTGAAAAATGGCCCAAGATCCATTGTTAAAGGCCTAGAAGAATGGAACTTAGAAGATGGAATCATCCTGTTCAGAGGACAAGTCTATGTCCCAAAAAATGATGCACTTCGAAGAGACATTGTCAAGAGATATCATGACCATTTAGCCACAGGACATCCTGGAAGATGGAAGACCTATGAGATAGTATCAAGAAAGTTCTGGTGGCCAGGAATATCCACCTTTGTCAAACGTTATGTGGACAGATGCGCCACATGCCAAGCAACTAAAATCAAGCCAAGAACTCAAGTACCACTGTTACCAAACCAAGTACCCACAGACATATGGGGAGTCATCACCATGGATTTCATCACATACCTCCCTACCTCCCAAGGATATGACTCCTTGTTCGTGGTGGTAGATCGCCTCAGTAAAGCCACCATTGTCACCCCTTGCAATAAAACCATCACAGCCGAAGAAACATCCAAGTTGTACATGAAAAATGTCTGGAGACGAACTGGACTACCATGCCAAGTTATCTCTGATAGAGGACCTCAATTTGCCTCTAAAGTCATGCAAGAAGTCTGGGAAAGATTGGGAGTCAAGTCCACCATGTCCACAGCCTTTGACCCTCAAACAGATGGCGAAACAGAACGAGTCAACCAGGAGTTGGAGCAGTACCTCCATGTATTTTGTAACTTCCAGCAAGTCAATTGGGTAGAATTAATACCCTTCATGGAGTTCGCACACAACTCTCGCCAACACAGTGCCACAGGAAGATCTCCCTTCGAAGTCTGGTACGGATTCAAACCAGAGTTCATTCCCCCAGTAAACTTTGCTACCAAGATTCCTACGGTAGAAGAACGCCTTCGTACCTTAGACCAAGTACGGTCTGAAGTCACAGCAGCACTGAAAGTAGCTGCAGAAGTCATGAAGAGATCCAGAGTACCCATTGCTTCCCATGTGTTCAAACCAGGAGACCTAGTCTGGTTTTAAGGAACCAATGTTCACACCATGCACCCTAAAGCCAAGTTAGCCCCCAGGCGCCATGGTCCATTCAAAGTACTATCTACATGGGGAGTTAATTGTAAACTCCAACTACCCAAGTCATGGCGAATCCACCCAGTCTTCCACAGTTCCCTGATATCACCTTACAAAGAAACCCCTGCGCATGGACCTAACTTCACCAGGCCTCCTCCAGATATAGTCCAGGGAGAAGAGGAACACTATGAAGTTGAAGGAGTACTTCAGTCCAAAGTATCACCCAACAAGAAAGGGATCTTGTACTTCATCAGGTGGAAGGGCTAACCTAATTCCGAAAACTCATGGCTCCCTGCATCACAAATGAAGCATGCATCACTTCTAGTTCACCAGTTCCATGCCAGGAACCCCTCCGCACCTCAACCAAGTAACCTAAGAGTGCTGACAGTGCAGCACGGTCCTAAAGAGGGGAAACTGTCACAAACCTATACCTCAGCCCATGACAAACCCATGAAACTCAGAGGTGTGCAAGGGACGGCACACACAAACCCAGGAACACGAAGTATTGGTTTAGTGGAACTAGCCAAGATGATGCATGTGAAAGGATTGGATAATCCTCACCTTCCTATTCAAGAAAGGACTGGTCTGGAACTGGGACTTACCAAGCGAGAGGTCAGATAACTGCACATGACTTGTTTGTTGATCAATCAACAAAGATTGTTGATTGATAAACAAAGTGTTGCGCAGCAACCAGCACAGCTAACAGAGTTATGGAGTCTCACCTTGTAAAGGTGTTGAGACTGGTAGAGAGGTTTGTAGAGTGTATAGCTCAAGTGTGCGTAGAGTGAATGACTTGTATTCTTAGAGGGGCTCTACTCCCCTCATTTATAGGAAAACTGGTCCCTATGGTCCCACCATGTCCATTACATGATAAGTGATGAGTAAAGGTGTCCACAATATCGCATTTTCAGTGACGCCTGATGTGAAACACCCCAGAAGTCTTCAATATCACCACGTGTGATACTGATAAGACTTGCGCTCTCCATATTGGAGTTGCACCCACTTTGTGTGTAACGGAGTACCCTAATATGGTAATCATATGTACAATACTACTGTAATGTCATAACTGCTATAGATAAGATACGTATGTACTTATTACGTTTCAACACAAAGTCCTTTGATCGGTAAACAAAGATTGTTGACCAATCACCTGATGAGTGGAGCTTATCAGGGATTAATGCCATTGGACGATATACTTAGAAACCTTCCAGCACATTCCATGCTATCTTTAGAATCCTTTCAGAGTATTCCATGGGCCCACCCATGGATCAGAGTTGGGCCTCCCCTAAAGTATGCACAGACCATGTATTCAGGTATATAAGCTGGAGAAATGTAAAAGACTGTCCCTCAGACTGTCCACTTGTGACATCCCCACTTGTACCTTCCTGTCTACTGTGCAGCTTCCCACTATTGGGTTGTTCCACATCCTTGTCTTGATACTCGTGGTCCATTGTCTTCTCTCCCTGTTTTACTCCCTCGTTGGTTTGACGTCAGCCACCCTGTTCCTCGTGATCCTTGGTCTCTCTGTTGCGTATAAACAGTGAGACACTCATCACACATACTCCTTCCACTAAATCTGGTCAATTGATTGCCTCATGCAGGAATGCTCTAGTCACTCCATAATATTTTCCGTCATATTTAAACCATCCTTGTGTGTGCTATGAGGTCATCAATTGTTCCAGGATGATGTGTTGGACTAGGAGCAATGCTTGCACTTCTCCCATTGTCCTGCCTTTGGGTAGTACCAGCCCTTCCCTCAATTCTTGGTATTCTTCACCATTCCACCAAACATCAAATATGCCTGTGTGGTCGTTGAGCAGGGGAGTTTGAAGGGCTCCCCCATCTTGCCATTCACCTGTCATTTCAGAAATTAGCTTTTCCATGAACTCCGTCCAGTACACATTTGACTGGACTCTCATTTCTAAGCATTTTTCTATCTGTGCCCAGGGGTGTAAGATTCCTCCTTGTGGTAGTAGATTTCAATATTCTCTTCCCCATCCTTGTGTTCTACTATCCTTCTACCTTTGAGGTGGTAGTGCAATATTTGCACATCATAGTAAATTGTGCAGGCATACTTATGCTTCTCTTTCTCAACCTGTAGTAGCCACTTATTTGTCTGAGTCACCCAAGTCTGGTGTCTCATCTTGTAAGTCACCAGGTTGCTGAACAGCTGCTGAATCCATGTCTTCAGAGGTTCAGATCCTACTTTCATTTTAAGTCCCAACCGGGCTCTCGCCGTGGACATTTCAAGGAACATGGGAGAGAGTCCCAATTTGTAGGAAAGAGTAAAAGCATCTGTAGAAGTGTTTGACCTGGCCAATCCCAATAACCACTTTGTAACAACATTGATTACTTGTTGCAAGGGATTGGTGTGTAACATCTGGAAGCCAATGAATTCCACGCCATATAACATGGTTTGGTAAACAAGGTTGTGGACCAGAGCCACTTTCAAATGTATAGGACAGAAATGGTCCGTTAAGAATGGTCTTAGTTCATGCATCTGACACATGCCCTTCTTAGCTTGGAGCAAAGCAAATTTATACTCCATTGACTGTTCACTGACAACAATTTTCCTAGAGTCACTGAGGTCCTCATCCATGGTTATTCCAAAGTACTTATAGGTAGTTACTGTTGGTATGACTCCCTCTGGGGTGCTGTAAACAGCTTCCTCATGGGCAGTGTATAGCTCCTCCAATGTAGCATCCTCTTCATCATCAGACTCTAGGTCCAACACACATCAAATCTTCCTCTTAGGAGCAGTGTACACTTCTTTACCCTTACACAACAAGACACCACATTTGTCATGTCCCAAATCCATCCCATACTTCTTTCCCCAATCAAATATACCATGAAGGACCCACTCAGTGCTATCAACACCATTGTTCAGCATGACCACATCATCAGCATACATCAATCCCTTGCAATGCATCAGGTCACGCCCTTTCACAAGCATGCCATCATGGTCTCTGAGCATGTCCTCTTGCAAACAAGAGTTGATAAAGATGTCAAATAAGATTGGGGAAAGGGGGTCACCCTACTTGGCTCTCCTGGTTGGGGTGAAAGCAGCAGAAAGGTGGGTCCCCACATGGACTGAATACTTGGTCTTGGCATATGACTCCACAATAATTCTCAAGAACCTCCCACATGCACCCACAAGGTTTAGTAGGCAGAACAGGTACACATGATATAACCTGTCATACGCCTTTTTAAAGTCAATGAAGGTGCACAGGGTAGTGTGGCCCTCCAAAAAGCATCTCCATACAATTTTGGCTAAAGCAATGGCTTGGGCAACAGCTTCCTCATGCAGGCAGAAACTGGCTTGCTCCATGCAAAGAAGGCCATTTTCTTCATATGCATTACTAAGGCACTTAGCCATTAAGCAGAACAGGACCTTTAGGGCACAACTGATCAAGCTTATTCCTCTGTAATTATTGGTTGATTCACTATCCCCTCCTTTGAAGAGGTTTATGATATGCACTTCCTGCCACTGCTCAGGAATACAACCACTTTGCCACATGCAGGTCAGGAGCACATGGAATGACTTGCTGAGATTGGTCAATGGGAACTTAAGCAGCCTCTTTACTTCTTTTTCTGGCAGATCAATGTAAACAGTATCGGGTTGTACAAATTTGGGATTTTTTTTACTGAGAGCTGCCATACATTCCTCTCTAACCATGATCTTGAGGACATTAATATGAACCTCATCCTTACCAGGGGCGGTGTTACGGTTCATCCCTCAGGTAGTGAACAGCACTTCAGGCCAATTGAGGTCATCATTGAGGTTGGTCATTTCAACCCCCTGTTCACCAAGATCTAATCCATCCCAGTACTCGCAATTACTAGTCCGACCATCAGGATCATACGTTAATAGTTCCTCATAGTGGTCTTTCATTGCTTGTAGAATCTTATCTGCATGGTATTGCAAGACCCCCTCTGAGTCCTTTACAGGATTCATGGTTTCCACAACAGAATTAGGTTTCGTCTGGGACCGTAGCTTCGACCACACCCTTTTGTGATCATTGGCAATAACATTGCCCGCTACACTGGCATAAAACCTTTGCCTCATTCTACACTGCCAAGCCTTCTTCTCTTTTTTAAAGTGAGTCTGGGCTCAGGCTAACTGTATAATGGTGGACTCATCTGGGGTCCAATTACAGTCAAGAGTGGCATGATACTGCTTGCTATACCAATGAACGGTCTGCTGCAAAAGCTTCAATTTTTTATGGAACTCCTGATTTGATCCTGGCCTATGCACCTTCTTAACATTGTGTTTGTGGCACACTTCATCAAAGGTTGCGATAAACTTGTCTGCCTTGGTAGAAACTTCAGCTCGGAGCTCATGAGTAGCAATTGGTCCAGGGTCTCTGTCCATAGACATCTCCCCATAAGCTTGCTACATCAGCTTGGACCATGCATTGTCATTGACAATCAGGTCACCCTTCAAGTACAACATCTTAGTATCAAAACTAGCCCTAGTCGGACGTTTCTCCCTAGCTGCTGTGGCAATTATGTCCATGTAGGAAGTCATCACAACCAGGCGATGATCACTCAAGTTGTAACACTGTAGCACCCTCGCACCCCGGAACAGTCTTTGCAACATTTCAGTCAGTAGGATATTGTCTATAGTACTAGGTTCCCCTTGAAGGGGGAAATGTGTATGACAGTTACCCACAAAGTGTGCAGGGAAGAGATAGTTTTGCTTGCTCCCAACTATGTTGAGATGGTGGACAAGTGCCTTTTCAGGCTCATTCATATCACCCAATACCACCACTTTACTCAGCATCACATTCAATAATCTCAGCATCTATTCCTTTCACCACCATCAGTTGTTCTTTGGGAGTGCTGCAGTGGTTGCTTCCTGACTTGAGGTATACATTTATGATGTGTATAGGGCCTTCTAGCATGGCATAGTTGAAGACTTTGACATGGAGCAGCCAATGCACTCCATGGGGTACTTCGTAGGACACGTACCTGTTATTGACAAGTAGCACAATCCCACAGAAGTCCTCTTTCATGTTAGACACATGGCTCTATACCCATGCATGTGCACAGGATAGTGACAAGCACTGACAAGGGTTTCTTGCAGCGCCAGTACAGCTACATTCTCTTTGACCAGAAGTTCTTCTATTTCCACTTGCTTGGACCAAAATCCATTAGAGTTATAAGTAACAATTGAAGTGGGCAGTCAATGTGACAGTCTTTCCAACTGGGGTTTAGCAGGTTTCAATCGCCTTTCCTGCCACAGTTGCCACAGGGCTAACTGCCATCCTTGCACACGTGAAGAGCGGGTGTCATCCCAGGGGGGCAGAGTCGACTCAGCTGGCATTTCTACCAGCATCTGTGATGAGTGTCTCATTGTTTATACGCAACAGCGAGACCAAGGATCATGAGGAACAGGGTGGCTAACATCGAACCAACAAGGAGGTAAAACAGGGAGAGAAGACAATGGACCACAAGTAGCAAAACAAGGATGAGGAACAACCCAATGGTGGGAAGCTGCTCAGAAGACAGGAATGTACAAGTGGGGATGTCGCAAGTGGACAGTCTGAGGGACTGTCTGTTACATTGCTCCAGCTTATATACCTGAATACATGGTCTGTGCATACTTTAGGGGAGGCCCAACTCCGCTCCACGGGTGGGCCCATGGAATACTCTAGAAGAGTTCTAAAGATAACATGGAATGTGCTGGAAGGTTTCTAAGTATATCGTCCAATAGCATTAATCCCTGACAAGCACCTCTCAGCAGGTGATTGATCAACAATCTTTGTTTACCAATCAATGGACTTTGTTTATCAATCAACGATCTTTGTTGATTGATCAACAAACAAGTCATGTGAGGTCATCCAACCTTTCACTTGGTAAGTCCCGGTTCTGGACCAGACCTTTCTTGAATAGGAAGGAAAGGATTATCCAATCATTTCACGCACGTCATCTTGGTTAGTTCCACTAGACCAATACTTCATATTCCTGGGTTTGTGTGTGCGTTCCCTTGCACACTCTTGAGTTTCATGGGTAAGTCATGGACCGAGGTATAGGTTCGTGACAGTATCCCCTCTTTAGGACCGTGCTGCGCCGTCAGCACTCTAAGGTTACTTGGTTGAGGCACGGAGGGGTTCCTGGCATGGAACTGGTGAACTAGAAGTGATGCATGCTTCATTTGTGATGCAGGGAGCCATGAGTTTTCGGAACTAGGGTAGCCCTTTGTGATGAGTGCTCACTGTTTATACGCAACAGCAAGGCTCAAGGTCACAAGGATCAGGGTGGCTGATGTCGAACCAAACAAGGAGTAGAACAAGGACAAGGAACTATGGACCACGAGTAACAAAACAAGGATGAGGAACAACCCAATGGTGGGAAGCTGCTCTGAAGACAAGAAGGTACAAGTGGGGATGTCGCAAGTGGACAGTCTGAGGGACTGTCTGTTACATTGCTCCAGCTTATATACCTGAATACATGGTCTGTGCGTACTTTAGGGGAGGCCCAACTCCGCTCCACGGGTGGGCCCATGGAATACTCTAGAAGCGTTCTAAAGATAGCATGGAATGTGCTGGAAGGTTTCTAAGTATATCGTCCAATGGCATTAATCCCTGACAAGCTCCGCTCGTCAGGTGATTGATCAACAATCTTCGTTTACCGATCAACGGACTTTGTTTATCAATCAACAATCTTTTGTTGATTGATCAACAAACAAGTCAGGTGAGGTCATCTGACCTTTCACTTGGTAAGTCCCGGTTCCGGACCGGGTCTTTCTTGAATAGGAAGGAAAGGATTATCCAATCCTTTCACGCGCGTCGTCTTGGCTAGTTCCACTAGTCCATTACTTCGTATTCCTGAGTTTGTGCGCGCGTTCCCTTGCGCGTTCCTGGGTATTCCGGATAAGTCACGGACCGAGGCATAGGTTCGTGACAGTATCCCCTCTTTAAGGCCGTGCTGCGCCGTCAGCACTCTTAGATTACTTGGTCGGGGCGCAGAGGGGTTTCTGGTATGGAACTGGTGAACCAGGAGTGATGCATGTTTCATTTGTGATGCAGGGAGCCATGAGTTTTCGGAACTAGGGTAGCCCTTCCACTTGATGAGGTACAAGATCCCTTTCTTATTGGGTGACACTTTGGACTGGAGTACTGTTTCGACTTCATAATGTTCTTCTTCTCCTTGAACTATATCTGGAGGAGGTCTGGTGAAGTTGGGTCCAAGCGCAGGGGTTTCTTTGTATGGTGATATCAGGGAACTGTGGAAGACTGGGTGGATTTGCCATGACTTGGGTAGTTGGAGTTTACAGTTAACTCCCCATGTAGATAGTACTTTGAATGGACCATGGCGTCTAGGGGCTAACTTGGCTTTAGGGTGCGTGGTATGAACATTGGTTCCTTCTAACCAGACTAGGTCTCCTGGTTTGAACACATGGGAAATGGTGGGTACTCTGGATCTTTTCATGACTTCCGCAGCTACCTTTAGTGCTGCTGTAACCTCGGATCGTACTTGGTCTAAGGTACGAAGGCGTTCTTCTACCGTGGGAATCTTGGTAGCGAAGTTTACTGGGGGAATGAATTCTGGTTTGAATCCGTACCAGACTTCGAAGGGAGATCTTCCTGTGGCGCTGTGTTGGCGAGCATTGTGAGCGAATTCCATGAAGGGTATCAATTCTACCCAATTATCTTGTTGGAAGTTGCAAAAGACGCGGAGATACTGTTCCAACTCTTGATTGACTCTTTCTGTTTCGCCATCTGTTTGGGGGTGGAAGGCTGTGGACATGGTGGACTTGACTCCCAATCTTTCCCAGACTTCTTGCATGACTTTAGAAGCGAATTGGGGTCCTCGATCCGAGATAACTTGGCGTGGTAGTCCGGTTCGTCTCCAGACATTCTTCATGTACAACTTGGAAGTTTCTTCGGCTGTGATGGTTTTATTACAAGGGGTGACAATGGTGGCTTTGCTGAGGCGATCCACTACCACAAATAAGGAATCATATCCTTGGGAGGTAGGGAGGTCTGTGATGAAGTCCATGGTGATAACTCCCCATACGTCTGTGGGTACTTGGTTTGGTAACAGTGGTACTTGGGTTCTTGGTTTGATTTTGGTTGCTTGACATGTGGCACATCCGTCCACATAACTTTTGACAAAGGTGGATATTCCTGGCCACCAGAATTCTCTTGATACTATTTCGTAGGTCTTCCATCTTCCGGGATGTCCTGTGGCTACATGATCGTGATATCTCTTGACAATGTCTCTTCGAAGAGTGTCATCTTTTGGGACGTAGACTTGTCCTCTGAATAGAATGATCCCATCTTCTAGGTTCCATTCTTCTAGGCCCTTTACAATGGATCTTGGGCCATTCTTCAAGATAGCTTCTATGGCAATG
>WITN01002027.1:0-10192 GCA_015025155.1 Lactarius quietus
TAAGGACTTTAAGGAGGTGATTAATGTTTGGTTTAATCCGAATCAGCATCCTGGCGCTGTCTTTGACAAGATGGCTGCAGCCATTGGACGTCTTGCTGAAGTCAAATTTGGCTTTGGTCTATCCTCGCGAAACATGGAGCTTGACCCCCTCTTACAAGCTATGATCCTCATGGCTAACTTTCTGTCTAAATGGGAACATGTAACGTTTCTACCAAACGTTGTTCCGACTTGGAACTCTTGATGGCCTTGAATCAAATAACAGACCGACGACAGCTGAATAACAATGGTCGAACACGAAAGACGAACCAAAAGACAATGGCTTCGCTTTGAACTGGAAGGATGCAACAGGGATCTTCAAGAGATGAGAGGACAGACCACACAGGGATCGACAAGATGAGAGGAACAGGCACTAATAGCCAACACTTCTATTGACTGAGGTAGAGCTCAAGGTAGAACTCAAGGTAGACTCAAGACAACGAAGATAAGGTCTCGTCTATCAAGACAGAGTACCTTATATACACTACAGGGCTGACTCCAAAACTGAGTCCCAAATAATAACAGGTATCGTACCATATCGTATCGTCCAATCAGCTATCAGGGATAAGCGACCCAAGCTATCATCCAATCAATGAACAGGGATAAGCCCATACAGTACATGAGGCAGAATGTAGCGTTATCACTTAACGCAGGTTCGACTTGAACAGGTCTGTGACGTGATACTCGAGTATACGGATGAATCTTGACAATCACGGGCAACTTAGCTAAGTTGCACAGCCACTAGGTCGCTTCGATAGACACTAGGGTACCCGAAGGATAAGCTTCAATCGATTGATTGGAAAGACGCGAAGAAGAGAGGAAGAGAAGACGACAGTGATGATTCAAGAAGACCAAGCTGAAGAGCCTTGGTCTTGACACTACAGTTATATATACAGTTACTTGCTGGCTTTAAAGCGCAGCTTCGAATCCAAACCCTAGTACAACTATACTAGTAATGAGTCATTGTCCGTTCTAATAATACCTGAAACACCGGCAAACCCAAGTGCCGGTGACGCGTCAGTGTCCATGACTAATTGAGGCTTACTATCGTAGTCATAACCGTATAGTAAGCGTCCCGAACTCCGAGACCTCGTAAGAATGATGATAAACGATCAAGCGATGTCAAACCGTGACATTACCCCTTTTTCAGGCAGAACGTCCACGTTCGAAAACCCAAGGAATAATAGTCGCACCTCGACTGATGGTGACTTCCTGGTCCATAATCCTCTGCAGTCCATTAGCCTCCTCTAACCGACGCGTACACTTCCTACTTCGTTACCGACCACATACTGCTCATTTTCCAGAGCAGTGATGCGTTCCGCCAATTCGGAGTACCGGCTGGTGACAGCTCGGTATCGAAGGACCTCCGCCCATAGCGACCGATCAGGGATCTGCCCCATGGCCAAGTCGACCCCTTGGCGATCACCAAAATCCTGTCGCAAGTACCGCAATTGGTGATGCGTATAATGGCGGTCGTTATCCACGGCATCGAGATCAGGAGCAGCGTGTACTTCACCTTGTTGAATTTCCCCCCCTTCTTCATGCATCCGTATACAATGGGGTTGTTGCCGGGCATCACGTGGATGTACTTGGCAACCGTAATATGACCATTCTCGGTCATACGGAAGTTGATGAATCTGGGAGGTATGTTTAGTTCGAAACCGTCGGGGGCGTCTGCCTTGTCTCGTGCACGCTGTCGATCAGCATGAACTCCGCCTCCGCGGTAGTCAGGGAAGCAAGGGCTTTCTTTTGCTGCTCCCACACCAGCTCTTCTTCCTCTCCTCGTCCCCCTCGGCACAAGTGGTATCCCTTCATCCTGGATCCGATACTTGGCGGGGATTTTGATTTTCTTTGTCCGAGTCGTCTTCTCGAGCTCGGAGGGTGGCACGGATGTGAATACCCCAGGACGTCGAGGGGTCCATGATGACGTTTGTAGGGGGGTCGACATTATATATCGAGGCGTTGGCGGCGGAGGGATTTTGACGGGGTCGTTGTTACACGTACAGTTGTAGATGAGTTGTCCGCAGTCGTAATGGATGTGGGAGTCGTCGGCGTCAGGATGGCCTGGACATGACAGGGCGGTTTGCTTACAACTTCCGCAAACTCTGACCACGTCACTGAGGTCGGAGCCGCTTGGAATCTGATAAGCGTTTGTGGAACAATGAGGTTCTCGACTCGAGTAGGAGCTCCCTCCTCCACCTCCGATTGGTCTTCCTCCAATCCTCCAGCGTCGTGTCCGCATACATCAGGGGTTTCGGGGATGAAGTCCCCTGGACAATGCATCGGAAGGCGGCGGCGACTTCAGCATAGGTAGGCTGGGTAACAGTGGGCAAGTGGTAAGATGTTTGTGAAGTGACAGAGGTAGCAGTAGGAGAGGTGGTCATCGTCCGATGAAGGAAGAACTGATGTGCTTCATCCAGTGATTGACCTGTCTTTATACGTGAGGGAGTGGAGTTCAAAGTCCGTTTGAACTCAGCTAAGCATCAGGAGCATGTACGTCAGTGGCGTTGACCCACTGCGACTCCGAGTCTGGATAGCCCTTCCATTTATAAGAAATTGTTTGCGCCTTGTTCTGCCGAATTGCCGTTGGTCTAGAATCTTCTCGATTTCGTATTCTTCTTCGCCATCGATTAATTCAGGGGGAGGTCTTGGGAAATTTGGTCCGTGAAAGGAAGTCTCGCGATAGGGGGTGAGAAGATCGATATGAAACACGTCATGAATGCTCCACTTGGTGGGTAATTCCAATCGATAATTGACAGGGGACATCACCTGGACAATCTGGAAGGGTCCATGTCGTTTGGGCGCAAGCTTGGCGCTGGGCTGGTGAGTCCTCAGGTGACGTCCTTCTAGCCACACACGATCCCCTATTTGGAACTTGGGGTATCTTTATGTGATACCCATGACTTCTGGGCCTTGATGATTTGTTTTTGAGCGTGATCCCGTGCTTGTTTGAACTGATCAAGGCGCAACGCCACTTGCGGCATAGGGTTGGGCGTCGAATTCCAATCAGCACGAGGATTATGCCCCATCAATAAGAAGAATGGAGACTGCCCTGTGGCTTCACTAGGCCAATTGTTATGCGTAAACTCCGCTATTGGAAGATAAAGATTCCAATTGTCTTGTCTTTCATTTACCCAAAAGCGGAGATATTGTTCGAGCCACTGATTTGTCCGTTCTGATTGTCCATCCGTACGAGGGTGGTACGCGGTAGATATGTTCTGGTTTATCCCAAGTTGTTTGCATAGTTCCCTTGTGAACTTCGACGCGAATCTAGGATCTCTGTCGCTAATGATTTTGCTTGGTAGTCCATATCGTATGAACACGTGTTTGATGTATAATGCCGCTGTTTCTTCCGCGTTAATTTCCTCGTTACAAGGAATAAACACGGATGCTTTGGTACAGTCGTGGTCCGTAACTGTAAGGATTGAATCATAACCCTGTGCGATAGGCAACTTAGTGATGAAATCGAGAGCAATAGTCTCAAACGGCATAGCTTCCGGTTTGGGAAATATAGGTTGTAATGAAGCCCTGATAGGGCGATTGTTGATTTTGTGTCGTTGGCATTCCGCGCAACCTCTGACGTATGCCAGTACGTCTTGTCGTATCGTTGGCCACCAGTAGTATCGTTCCACTATTTTGCCAGTTTTGCTGATCCCTGGATGACCGTGTACTGGGGTGTCGTGATGAGCAGCGATAATTGACTTTCGCTCTTCACTTCCCTTGGTGATTACCTTTCTCCCTTCTTTGTACCATACCCCGTTGATCTTTTTCAGTTTGTGTGGATCTACCCAAGGTTTGATAACATTTTCATCTTGTTTTCCCTTGTTGTCGGTCGACCTCATCTCCTCCACTGTGATCGTCGCGATCGGCTGGTTGGGCATTCCTGTACGATGTGCGTTACCGGTTCGTATGAATACTTTATCCGGTAATACTGTAACATTTTCATTGTCTTGTTCCCCATGATGTAATCGGGTCGTCTTGACAATGCATCTGCTCGCCCATTGGCAGTTCCTTTTATGTGGTGAATTTCGAGATCATATTCCGATAGTTCTAGTACTTCCCTTGCGACTCGTCGACTGATCTTTTGTGGTTCTCTCCAATAGCGTAAGTTCATGTGATCTGAAAACACTTTGATTTTATGGGGTGATCCTGCTAGCAATGGTCTCCAATGCCGTAAAGCTTTGACGATCGCCAATAGTTCAAGGTCGTAGATGTCGTAATTTCGTTCCGCTGTGTTGAGAGTTGCGGAGTAATAGCCTATGGGATGTCTTTTGCCATCAGGTTTCTTTTGGAGTAGTACTGCTCCCACCGCGAAACCTGAAGCGTCCACTTCCAATTCGAATGATCTGTCAATACTGGGTGTGCCAATACAGGTTCGCTTGTAACCCGTCTTTTCAATACTTCAAATGCGTGTTGTTCCGTTGAACCCCATTGCCATTCTGTTGTCTTCTTCGTAAGGTTGTTTAGTGGTTTGGCAATTGACGCAAATCCTCGTATGAATAGACGGTAAAAATTGCAAAAGCCCAAAAAAGATCGTACGTCCTTCACCTTGGTTGGCGTTGGCCAATTTTTGATTCCCGCGATTTTTACAGGGTCCATACGTGTTACCCCTTTTTCAAGGATTACCCCAGGTAATCAAGAGACGTTGAGTGGAAAGTGCATTTCTCCGGTTTGAAAAACAGGTCGTACTTCGCAGCTACTGTTAGCACGTCCCGAACTGCGTTGACATGGTCAACTATATTCGTTCGGGTAGCGATACCGATGTCGTCCATATAAACCCGGATAGTGGTCCTTTTGCGTCGTGTTTTGCGATCGTGTCCGATATATGTGATTCATCATAGTTTGGAATGTGGCGGGAGAATTCGTCAATCCGAAGAACATTACCGTGGGTTCGAAAGTCCATATGGCGTCTTAAACGCCGCTTTATGTTCGTCGCCTGCTTTGATGCGGATATTGTTGTATCCCCACCGTACGTCGAGTTTAGTGTATATGTGTGCGCCACTGAGATCTTTGATAAGGGTTTGAATCAACGGTAATGGGTAATTGTTGCGGATTGTGAATTCGTTGATACGCCGATAATCCTGTACTGGGCGTAGTTTTCCGTCCTTCTTTTTGACGAAAAAGAACGGAGAAGCGTACTGCGATTTAGAGGGTCGAATGTACCCTTTATTGAGTTGTTCCGTAATAAAATCCGTAACGGTTTGTCTTCCGATTGTGAGAGTTCGTATATGGAACAATTGATATGATCCGGAGTATTGGTTTTGAGTTCGATAGCATGATCCCATTCCCGCAGGGGGAAATCGGTGGATTCTTCTTCGCTAAAAACCCTTTGAAGTCGTTGTATTCTTCCGGTATTTGGATTGTTTCTTTGGGTCCTGCGGCTATGGCGAGATCAGTGGCAGCTCCTTTGATAGAGCTATGCTCCCCTAATTTCGCGACAATATTGTCTTTCGCGACATCTGAGAGTAACGCGCTACTACATTGACGTTGATCTTGGATGGCATGATTTGATTACGATTGGTAATACATTTTCATCAATTGTGCCATGCTTCCAACTGAATTTTGGTTCGAAGTACTGAGCCATGGATATCCAAGAAGGAGATCTTCTTTTCCGATATCCGCTAGAGGAATCTCATTTTCCTGACAATTCCTTTTGTCAATATCTGTAAGTCGACAAATGGGTGACTGATCCCTTTTTGTTTAGTGTATCGTCGATATTGAATAATTGTTTCGGGTTTGGCAATAAAGCCGCGCCCAACCCCATTCGTTTCACAAATCGTGGATTTATGAAATTGTCTGTTGCTCCGGAGTCTACTAATGTTTTTATGTCGGCCTTGTTGCTGCTGGTTCGGATCGATACTGGAATTCGCATAGAACGGAAGCGAGTTATGTATACAGCATTACAACGTAGAGCCCTCACCCAGGCCGTCGGGTTTAGGCGTCCCCAAAATCCTTGTTCCCCATCAACTCCTGCATTGCCATGGCTTAAATCTTCGGTTTCATTGGCCGCATTCGCAGCCAATCATTTTCCTTTCTTCTGTGGTCGGTTATCAGCCACCATTTGAGCGATGTGGAGATCTTCTCCTGTTTCAGAGCGATCATCCACCACTTCCAGGCCCCTGGAATTGCTAAAGGGTCTAGGTGGATTTCGTGGTTGACGTGGCTGGGAGCAATTGCGACTGAGGTGTCCTTTCTTTTGACAATTATAGCAAATTACTTCCCTGATGTCACGATCTGACATCGTCTCGCCTTCGGACAACGTCAAGACACGCCGTTGCATACATGAACATTGGAAGGACTGCCAAGATTACCCAGAAGCACATAAATGGGTAGGCAAAGATCCAGAGTACGACGAAGAAGAGCAGGTACGCGCTCTAGTGTGGAGTCAAGGAACAGACGAAGAAGACTATATTGGAGAAGGAGAAGTGTTGAGGATTGCCCAACTTGTGAGTGGAATGCTAGTTCATGCAGAACCCTCCAGTGCTGGCACCTCTACTGCAGGACGGATGAAGACCACGTGATTATGTCACGTGGAAGTCCCGGGTCATGGCATGTATCTGACCTAAACGATAAGTCACGGGACTCGTTGGATGGAAGGTTATGGAAGACCATGGTAGGCACGAGATCGGATGCGGGATTCCCGATAGCCGAAGGTCTGGACAATTCCCAGTATGGGTCGATTCTGATGGAAGGTATTCTGATGCGCTGATATTGCGCCGAGACATTCGTTATCTTGTTATCTTGTGTCATGATATCATTTGTGAGTCATATGGTTGTCTTTATCTCTGACTCGTGTGAGGCCGTATGCCTCATGTACTGTATGTTTCATGATAAGCCCCTGTGGCTTGATGGACAATTCTCATTGGCAGATAAGGTCGTGAGTCGTGTTTACTATAGTTCGAGCTCAGTTAGAATACTGTCTTGGAGTACTATAAGTAGTTGGCAGGTTTCGCCAGTAGTCGTTAGCTTAGTTGTCTTGAACTTCCACCTGTATTCCTCTCAGGCATAGTCAAGCATTCTTATAGCAGAGTCATTGGTCATTGTGACTATTCTTCTCTCATTATTCACTTGTGTCAAGAGTTATCTTCAAGTGACGCTGTATAAGGGGACCTTCTGTGGTTATTCGCCCTTCTCGAGTATTTCTTAAGTTGCAAGCCGTGCGCTTGACTTAGAAGTGATACAAGGAAAACCTTCGGGTTCAAGTCGAACCAGCGATTGTTGGAATCGTTACATTACAACTAAGCTCTTCTTTTCTTTTCCTTCTATCACATCGTTCACCCCACCATCACATGCTGCAGTTATCATTGTTCTTCATTGCTGCATTCATATTCAAGAAACTTGTCCCTCGTGCAACACATCTCCCCTGTACCACCTGCAACCAAATCACACCTCGTGGTCGACTAGACTATACTGGCGAGTGCGAATGTTGCTTTGAAAATAGATTGCAAGCCGAAGGATATTGGCAAGTACGAGGACGCTGTACTGATGCCCTCTATGATGGGACTGTCGACCCCGACGACCTCGATGAACACGCCGAGGACTGAAGAAGCAAGACTGGTTAGCCGTGCGCCAAGGAAGAGCACGAGCGTTAGCGAAGCTGAGTTGTTCAATCAGCATTGGAAGCAAATCAAAGATGACTTCATACTAGAAGAGAAGTTCACAAAATGGAACCTCAGAAGACTGCGCCGGTCACTGGAGCTCTGGTGTCACGATTCCAACAATCGCTGGTTCGACTTGAACCCGAAGGCTTTCCTACTATCACTTCCAAGTCAAGCGCACGGCTTGCAACTTAGAAAATACTCGAGAAGGGCGAATAACCACCGAAGGTTCCCTTATATGGCGTCACTTGAAGATAACTCTTGACACAAGTGGATAATGAGAGAAGAATAGTCACAATGACCAATGACTCTGCTATAAGAATGCTTGACTATGCCTGAGAGGAATACAGGTGGAAGTTCAAGACAACTAAGCTATCGACTACTGGCAAAACCTGCCAACTACTTATAGTACTCCAAGACAGTATTCTAACTGAGCTCGAACTATAGTAAACACGACTCACGACTTTATCTGCCAATGAGAATTGTCCATCAAGCCACAGGGGCTTATCATGAAACATACAGTACATGAGGCATACGGCCTCACATGAGTCAGAGATAAGGACAACCATATGACTCACAAATGACATCAGAACACAAGATAACAAGATAACAAATGTCTCGGCGCAATACCAGCGCATCAGAATACCTTCCATCAGAATCGACCCATACTGGGAATTGTCCAGACCTTTGGCTATCGGGAATCCCGCATCCGACCTCATGCCTACCATGGTCTTCCATAACCTTCCATCCTTCGAGTCCCATGACTTATCGCTTAGGTCAGATACATGCCATGACCCGGGACTGCACGTGACATAATCACGTGATCTTCATCCGTCCTGCAGTAGAGGTGCCAGCACTGGAGGGTTCTGCATGAACTAGCATTCCACTCACAAGTTGGGCAATCCTCAACGCTTCTCCTTCTCCAATATAGTCTTCTTCATCTGTTCCTTGACTCCACACGAGAGCGCGTACCTGCTCTTCTTCGTCGTACTCTGGATCCTTGCCTACCCATTTATGTGCTTCTGGGTAATCTTGGCAGTCTTTCCAATGTTCATGCATGCAACGGCGTGTCTTGACGTTGTCCGAAGGCGAGACGATGTCAGATCGTGACATCTGGCAGGAAGCAGTAGAGGAGGAAGTAAGGCAGAAAATAGCTGCTGAGGCAGTTCTGAAGCTGAGTTCAGACGGTCCTCATACCCCATCGTGAAACTCACCTACCCCCGACGAAGAAGCAGAACGCCCTTGGGGATGGCAGTTCAATTATGACGAGTCGGATGAGGAAGAGCCTGACAAGGCTATAGAATATGTAGAAGGTCCAGACTCAGACGATGAAGACGAGCCTGGTGAGGCTGAGGAACAATACACCAAAGAAGACCCAGACGAAGAAGAGACCATCACAGCAGACGACGCTGATATGTACCCTTCTTGGGTCCTACATCCCAGGGAGAGGAGAGCGCCTGAGGAGGCGGAAGAATACCTAACAGAGACACAGGTCCGCCGGCCGCGGCGTGATAATAATACGAGCCAGGAAGAAGAAGTGCCTGACGAGGCTGAAGAATATGTAGAAGACGTCAAAAGCCCAGCAGTGGCAGAAAAAGAAGAAAAAGCGGAAGAAGACGACGGGTATGATGAGGCCTGGATGGGTCCACGCGGGGAGTACACCCCCTTTGACCCCAAATTTCTAAACTCAAAGTATTTCAGGGAGATGCCCACAGAACCCTCGGAGGGGTCTAATCCCTGGCAGCAACAAGTCGAGGCCGTGAAGCAGTCGCTGGCCCAGTATCACCAAACAGCCGCACCAGCACCAGCTGCTGTTTTACCTGTCCCTGCAATATGGGATAGACATGCGCAAGACTTTTCAAATACACAAGTTTTCATGGACACCAGTGCAGGAAGAGGGCGCGCAAGAGTCGCCTCTTCAGGTGAAGGAGTCGGTCCCTTTGTGGACCTCAGAGTATGTTTTCATTGTGGGGAGAAAGGACACATTCGCCCCCTTTGTCCCAATAAAACCCAGCCGCGCTGTCGTGCGCGTGCGATCACACGCGAAGGTATAGAAGATGCCTTCAGAAGATTCAAGAGGGCAGGAAGCCCCAAGCAACAGGACCGGCAGAAGAGCCGTCGAGTGCGCTTCAGTGCGCAGAAAAAGGTCAAAACATTCAAGAGGGGAAGCCCCCCTTCAGACGTTCGTTCACAATTTTTGTCACCTCATTCAGACGCTGGCCATTTGTCCAGGACAGTGTTAGTCGAGCGACTGCGTGGTCGCAGTCCTGAAAGGGAGGTAATGTCACAATCTGACATCGTCTCGCCTTCGGACAACGTCAAGACACGCCGTTGCATACATGAACATTGGAAGAACTGCCAAGATTACCCAGAAGCACATAAATGGGTAGGCAAAGATCCAGAGTACGACGAAGAAGAGCAGGTACGCGCTCTAGTGTGGAGTCAAGGAACAGACGAAGAAGACTATATTTGTAGTGTTATCACCTAACGCTGGTTCGACTTGAACAAGTCTGTGACGTGATACTCGAGTATACGGATGAATCTTGACAGACACGGGC
>WITN01002028.1:0-10164 GCA_015025155.1 Lactarius quietus
GTCGGGTGAGAACCCATGCCGGCTTATCAGAAGCCGAGGCCACTCCAGGCCCTTATCTTAGGGGGTTCTGATGGATACTTCTGATGGACTATATTTAGCTTATCTCTGAGTCACTATGACTCTTATCACTGATGGCCCTTAAGGCTATCCGCCATGTGTTGTGGAGCAAGTGGAGCATCAGTGATGGACGATTCTTATTGGAGGATAAGCCTTATGCTTATCTTCGTTGTATTAGGGTTTGGCCGGGAGCTTGGGTTGAAACTCAGCTCCTGAGCAGTATATAGGTTGTAGCTGAGGACGGTAGAGTCCTTAGCTTTACATTCCCATATTCTCCTAACGTCTACTTGGAGTTTCCCTGCTAATGTATTGCTGTCCATTCTTTCATGTCTGCTTCTCTCTCTAGTCCCTTTGAGGACTTCTATCTATGGCTGTTTCCATTCAACTTGGATCAGTCCTTCTCCCATTTCAGCTATTCCAGGTGTCATGCGGGATAGCGTCGTCTCTCGTCAATGTCAAGTGTTCCAGTACTACAGGTCAAGGCAGTACTGAAGGTAGCGTTGGGTCAAAACGCTACAACCATGGACCGTTGTACCCAGGCCCCCTCTGACTACTGTGCTGATCCTGCCCTTCGACTTCCCTGTGCTCGCGCTCAACCTCCCTGCCCTACACCTCCTTGCGCTCGACCTCCCCACCCTCATATTCGCCACCCTCGTGTTCACCTTCCCCACCTTCGCCCTCACCCCTCACTTGCTCTGGGTTGGGTTGTCCCCCATTATGGGGTAGCACCACTACCCCAATGTCGAACTCCATTCCAAAGAGCGGCTCCCCTGCCATGTTGGTCGCGTCGAAAACGCGGACACCAGCACGGAGAATGAACTTGACTCGGTATCCAAAACGTGTCAACTGAAAAGATAAAGAGTAAGTGCGGATTGTGAAAAGAAGGCAATGCACCAGCATTTCAACAGGGCCTACAATGTGGTGTCCTGCCCATGTCAAGGTGCATTGAAGAATTATTTGAGTGATTTGGAGGAAGGACATCGAAAGTTAATGGAGAGTTCAAAGTGATATGCGATGAGTGGGAAGTTGGAAGTTGGTAAGGATGACGAAACAGTCACAGCCACTTTTTCGACTTGCCACTTGTTCTCGCGCGTACTCACTTCTTCACGCGTCTGTTAACTGGCTTTTGTTTAACCTAATTGGAACTTGCATTGGACTATCGACTTTCTCATTCGACTCGGGGGTATGATGACTACGGTTCTTTGGCCCCGCCTCACCACAGCACCCGCCCACTCTATGACACGACACAACGTCTGTCCTTGATTACAAGACATCGCACAAGGGTTAGGCCCAAGCAGTGCCAGGCAGCAACCTGGGCCAAATCCCACCAGCTTCCAAGGTGCACTGAGCTCACGTTTTTCCTCTTCCGTCAATTCTTGGAGGGAATTCGCTTATCATTTAATAGCCTCATGCTCAGCAAGCAAACCATCCAAGGAGCAGATCTTGTCAACGTGGGAGGCAAGCGAGACTTGGGTTGTACTAACACCATACCACAGAAACCCTAAAATACATCAACTGTAATGGTCGTTGTTGCTATCGCCCCCACCGCCTCGTCGAACCACGGACACCTACCAACCCACCAGTGCCTCTATCATTGGTTAAATATTTTGTAGATTACTGTAGATTACTTGCTTAGTTAAATCATTAAATCATTGATGCCCTCATTTGATTATCGATAATCTGGCTATCCAACATCACTTGCTAGCTCGGGAGCCTTTTCCGGATGAAGTTGCTAGTGTATTATAGTCGTGTACCATTGGCACCGATGTAGAACTTATCTGGATCTTATCATCACTCGCTTCATTGAAACAAAAAGGACCCAAATCGCAATCGCTATATTTACTTGAAACATTTGAAACAGGTGTCCACCGCTGCTCCTTAATGCAGGCCATCATTTTTGGCTCGGAAACTCAACATACACTCACATGACATACAATGACAGTGCCACCGACCAATGCTATGGTTCCCTTGCAAATACTGACCATTCAAATGTTCTCATCTTGGTTCACATGCTTTGACGCAACATGCTATGGCAAGTTGTCTTTCCTTTTTCAATTGTCACTCACTGATCTATTTTCTGTTCATCAGACTGAAGCCACCGAACCATATCCATGATCTTCGGTGCACACTCAAATTTGATCATGTGCTGGAATGGTATGTCTCTTGCTTATTTTTGTGTCACTCTGATTCACTGGATTGCAGAGTCAGCACGCGCGATGGCTTTGAGCCACATCTTGATAAACATGGTCACTTAGCTTACCAAGTCGAATAGATGTTCTATCCACACTACACGCCAAACGCGCATTCAAAGTGGAGGTTGAGCTGTAACAAATTGAACAGTCATTTGATTACCTTCAGTGTCGCTGAGAGGAGCCCTCTCACAATGTTGGTTAAACTAAATGCTATTCCCACAATGTAACATTTCTACCAAACGTTGTTCCGACTTGGAACTCTTGATGACCTTGAATCAAATAACAGACCGACGGCAGTTGAATAATGATGGTCGAACACGAAAGACGAACCAAAGGGCAATGGCTTCGCCTTATACTGGAAGGATACAACAGGGATCTTCAAGAGATGAGAGGACAGACCACACAAGGATCAACAAGATGAGAGGAACAGGCAAACCAGCCAACACTTCAATTGTTCTCAAGGTAAACTCAAGGTAGACTTTAAGACAACGAAGATAAGGTCTCGTCTATCAAGACAGAGCACCTTATATACACTACAGGGCTGACTCCTAATCTGAGTCCCAAAGAATAACAGGTATCGTACCATATCGTATCGTCCAATCAGCTATCAGGGATAACGACCCAAGCAACATACAGTACATGAGGCATAAGGCCCCACTATGAGTCAGTGATAACAAAGTATATGACTCACTATCGTCCAATGATCATCCGGCACAACATCAGCGCATGATAAGTACAGCCATCAGGCAACATCAGAATGTTCCAATCAGAAAGAACCTAAACAGGACAGAGCCTAACCATGTTGGGAATCCCACATCCAACTATACCCTCTCAGGAATTATATCTTGACCTGAGGCATTCGCTGTTCCCCCATGACTTATCCTTTAGACCAGATCCTCATGGTCTGGGGGTTGCTGATCACATGACTAATCATGTGACTCAGACTTACACAGTCCTAAATGAACGATATTGCCAGTGTTGTTGTCCACAATGAAATGATCTTCAGTACTCAACATTCGCGCGACCTCATATGTCTCATCTGCATCTAATTGCAACGCATCTTCATCTTCTTCTTCAGTGAACCGCACTTCAGGGGGGTCTTCAGCCTTCACAGGCAATGCGAATCGTACTTTCATCAGCTTGGTGACACCACTGGCCATGACACATGATCCGCACGTGACACACAAGGCACAGTCGGTTCTAGTCAGTTCTCACATCGAACACCCCTACGATGACACCAGCTCCTGATTATATTGGCCATGAAAATATGAGAGCGATGAGTGGGGGTGCATTTATTGATTACTTAACTATGTGTGCAAGTAGATTACTTTTTCATGCAGGAGATAGGTAGCAGGGTAGGAGATACTAAGAGCCCGTATGGCGCACAGTTCATTGAAAATAAATACCGTGCGTGATCTCTATCAACCTGCAGATTTTTGTCGGACCTGGAATTAAAAGGTATTTCCGGGTTCCTGAACGCCAGATTTTGTCACGTTAGATGCCAAATAGATTTTTTGTCCTATCTGACCAAGCGCAACCCATGTAACAATTCGTCTTGCCGACTTTGCAACTTTGTGCTCCAAGCTCCAAGCACTCTAACAAGGTCTGCGCTCGATTCCACGACCTTGCCATACAATCTACAAGCATATCTGCCTCATCAATAACTGTACGACAACCTACTCACCCACCAATGCCAGCCACCGCAAATACTGGTGCGGAAAGGCCATTCCCGGCCAACCTGCCACTCCTACTACCCCTTCTTCCATCATCCCCTACATGCCCCCGACACTCTTCTCTGCGCTCCGTTCCTTCTATGCGTACACTTCTAAGGATACTGCGGATGAGGGTGCCCTAGCTCCCCGTGTGTTTGTCGACAAGCTACAAGATTGCAATAAACATTTCTGTGGCGCCATACACTCTGAGATGTTACAACAAAGTGGTACTCTCGTGCATCGCCTATTCGAAGGTACACCCACTTTGGAAACCCACTGTCTGACTTGCAAAATGGTGAGCCATTGCCTATCCTTATCTTTGCTTCTTTCATGCCTATGTGCCTCTGCCCTCGTCATCCTGGTGCTCGCGCTCGGTGTTACTTTGAGTAAATGGGGCCTCCCATTGATCAACTGACACAACCTTTGTTTTCGTTCTTAGCAAGATCATACGCCCAGCCACGATGGCCATTGGTCACCTGTAGCGGCAAATATTTGTAGTTACTATTTGCTTGTAGTAGTACGCCGCACGACTTCAATGAGATATTGACTTTGATCACATAATAGCCCTTGTAAATGAGGGGTCACAGTCATGCGTGAGTAACAAAATCGATAGCGATATCGAAAAAAACGAGTCTAGAGTCGTATTTATTTTTGGCTGGGCAATCTGACGCGATAATATTGCACAGATCGTGGCAAAGTGTGCTGGACGGTCAAATTGTCAGACTCAATAAATAAAAAATAATTCGAATATATTGAGTGAGACCACGTCTGACAAACCTTGCGCTGGACGGGCTCTAAGTAAATAAAAAATATTTACCAACAACCAAAGTTGAATGGAGAATGTGGAGAATATAAAGTGTCAGTGATGCTCTCAAAAGTGTACCAAAAACATTTGACTGGCAAGCTTATAAACCTCCCCCACCACACATACCATACCATCTATGCCTCCCATCCCAGAACCATCCACAGGTTGTTCTTCCTCACCATCCATAATGCTCGCAATTGCTGGTCATGAGTAATCGCAACACCCACCGCGTCAACAACTTTGAGTGAGTCGACGATATTAACTCTGATCACTAGTGGTCGATTTTGTCGACTATGACCTCGCTGAGGTTGGCTGCTTTAAAGTAAACGATTGGATTCATAAGCTACAGTAGGGGCCGAACATCTTGCACGCTGCACCGCTTGTTCACCCTCGCCCACCCACGTTGCTGCCACACCCTGCTCGCTCACCCTCCGCTGCCTGAGGTTCCCGTGCCACAGCCCAATCACTGTCGTCTGCCTGTGTTACGCATGCACGCACCCTCGCCTGCCCGAGCTTCCTGCTGCTGACCCTCACCCACTGGGTTGTGCACTGCCCTGCTAGTTATTGTCAGGGGTTTGCTCAAGCTGCAGGAATTGAGCACACGGGTAGAACAGGTGCGGGTGTGGGTACCAGTTTCTCTACCTGAGCCCGGTTGAGGATGAGTGGGGCATTGCATTCCACCCTGCTCTCCCCCTCGATGGGCATGCACCACTGCCGCCCCTGCCTTCCCTCCCTGCTCGCACACACACTACCCCTCCAGCATCCCATGGCATACACACAAAAGAGGGGAGGTGTGTGGGAGAGGCGGTAGTGGGTGCCACTGGGTGGTGATGCTGCTCAAGCAGAGGGAGGGGGCATGCTGATCCCTGCAAGCCCCGGCTGGCGTGCAAGGGGTGGGGCGAGGCACGGCCTGGGGAGGAGCAGAGAGGCCTGAGTGGAGGGCACGGGGGGAGGGTGTTTTCCTCCCATGCATTCAGCTTGTGTGCAACTGGGAGAAGAGGGGAGCACAGGAGTAGGGCATGGTGCAGTGGGAGGAGAGCAGGGTATGCGCAAACGAAGCGACACAGTAAGATGATGATACAATCCAGATTCAATTTGGCTATGTTTACTGCACAATGGGTGAGACTACTAGTAGCAGAGAAAAGTCCGACATGAGAGCGTCTGAGGGAGCATAAGTGCAGGAAGTGGGAGGTGTTTGATAACTGACGGGGTCAGGGACGAGACTAACAAAGGTGAGAGCAATGGGAGGGACGCGACCGAATGTGAGACAGAAAGGGTAGTACAGGATATGGTAGAGCGTTGGTAAGGTGATCACAAGATGATGAATAATAGAGATTCAGTTTGGTTATGTTTATGATTTGATGAACTTTACATAATTGTGAGATTGAGAAGACCTTGCAAAGCAAGGTGATATTGACGTACTCGCCTTGTAACCTGTCGCAAACTTATTTGACATACCGTATGTGTTTGAGAGTGCACCAATGATCACGCTAGCTTCCTTGGTGGCGTTGTTCATAATAGGGGGGTTGGCTGCATCAGCACATGACAGATAATGGATATGCCAAGGTTGACATCAGGGGTTGGGGTGCTGGTTGATGGGTTAGCGGCTCCACATACAGGGAAGGGAAGTAAGGGAGGGTATAGCTCTGAGCAGCCAATACCACCATCGGGTTGAATGTCCTCCTCAACAACAGCAGGTGTTGCGTTGAGAGCATTGATCCTTCTTCTCGCCAACTTCGACCTCGGACAACCCACCAACCTTGATGACGGCAATGCCACCAGAGTTTCAGGAGAAGTTCCTGGAGTTTGATGCGATTGAGGACGCCGATGGTGGTGTCAGCAATGAGTGAACAGATCTGCTTGCAATGTGACTAAATGGCACACTTCGAACCCTCACCATAAGAATAATAATAGTATCCCCTGTGATCCTTACAGAGCCAGTCATGCCAAGAAGGTCAACTGTTGCAAGCTTATGTCGAGTTCGTCCATGAAAACTGTGTTGAAACGTAATAAGTACATACGTATCTTATCTATAGCAGTTACGACATTACAGTAGTATCGTACATATGATTACCATATTAGGGTACTCCGTTATGCACAAAAGTGGGCGCAACTCCAATATGGAGGGCGCAAGTCTTATCAGTATCACACGTGGTGATATTGAAGACTTCTGAGGTGTTTCACATCAGGTGTCACTGAAAACGCGATATTGTGGACACCTTTACTCATCACTTTTACGCAAACGGACATGGGTGGACCATAGGGACTGGTTTTCCTATAAATGAGGGGAGTAGAGCCCCTCTAAGAATACAAGTCGTTCACTCTACGCACACTTGAGCACTCCACTCTACAAACCACTCTATCAGTCTCTATACCTTCACAAGGTGAGACTCCATGACACTGTTTGCTGCGCTAGTTGCTGCGCAACAGGTTATGGGCCCTGCTACATGGGTACCATTGCGTTCATTGCGAATGACGATGATTGTCGAGCTGTTTAACTACAGTTGCTGTTGTCGACAACACCATTGAGGTTACCTTTGGCAACCTGGCATTGTGTCCCTTGAAGGGCGCAATAAGACCCCATCGTGAGGTACCGACCAGTTCTCGAAGGAGAATGTCACGGACCCCTGGGGCAGCTTCTACCTCGCTAGTACGAGGAAGATAGCTAATGCCAAGGCTCTCTTTTTACTCATACCAGTATTGTGAATAGCATGCTGATGTCTCATCAGCCTTCACAGATACTATGTCGTCCCAACTTAACACCTTCGTCTCCGTCTTTGACGGTCAGGACTATGGTAGCTGGGCACGTGCGATGAAAGCCTTTTTGATGGCTCAAGGACTTTGGAGTGTCGTAAATGGCACTTACGCTTGTCCTACCAAGCCAATCAAACCTGTCGAGCCGACACCCATTGCCGTTGATGCCACTGATCTTGAGAAAGATGCTCTCAAGAAAAAGAGGGAGACCTATAAAGCCGAACTCGAGATCTTTGAGTCACTGGATGATGACTATCCTGATGACTTAAAGAAGTGGCAGGACAAAAATGCCATGGCGATTGGCAACATGACCCTTCGTCTCTCTGCAGCCCTTCAGCAGAACTTTGCCATCTTCACTGAAGCTGAAGATTTCTGGAATAATCTGAAGGATGCTTACTCGATTCCTACAGTCCCTAGCATCTACAAAGACTTTAAAGAGGTGATCAGTATACGGTTCAACCCGAACCAACATCCTGGCCCAGTCTTTGATAAGATGGTGGCAGCCATCGGACGTCTTCATGAAGTAGACTTTGGCTTTGGACTTACTTCCCGGAACATGGATCTTGACCCCCTCCTCCAAGCTATGATTGTCATGGCTAACTTTCTGTCTAAATGGGAACATCTAGTCCCCATTATCCTCTCATCCAGTTGCCTCGACAAACTCACTATTGGTGATGTTCGGACGATTGTTATAAATCACTATGAGATGGAGGCTAACCGAGGACGAGTCAAGAGCGGGCAATCTGCCCAGAAGATCTCTGCCGTGAAGCGCAAGCGCGAAAACCCTCGCTTTACCAAGCAGGGTGCTCAGCAGCAGCCTTCATCGTCCACCATACCCTCTACTAACCAGCAGCGGTCTAACAACCAGCGCGGTACTAGAGGTGCAGGACGCGGCAAGTTCGTCAAGGGCAAGGGTCGTGGTCAACCCCAAGGCCACTCCCACATCGCATCCGTCGCCTCACTCCCATCTCCCACTTCATCCACCATCGCCCATATTGGGCATTCATCCGTTAAAACCCGCACCGTCTCTAAGTCCCCTCCTACTATTAGGACTCCGGGCATCTACCCCTCGGTCAACAACGCACTTACGCTCGCTGAGCGTTTGAAAGTCCCAGCGACTATCCAAACGACGAAGACGCTTGAGCAGCGCTTCTCTGATTTCGATCAAGAAGTCCGCACACGTTCCAATTGGAACCACGACGAGGAGTATGACTCCGAAGTCGATATCGACATGTCGCAGCCGGGTCCTTCTAATTATATGAAGGACTTTGAGCGCGCATCTACCTACGGTGAGTCAGAATTGGCCTCCGTCTTCGATGATATGTCATTGGACTCACGAGACTCTGATAAAGAGAATCGTGCTCCGACTCCCGAGACAGGGGAGTATGAACTATACGAAGTTGGGTATGTCGATCATCCAAATCTTCCTCCTCTGGAAGTTGCTGTTGCGACAGGCAAAACCTACCATCTTTATACTAAAGATGAGTATGGTAACTGCACGCATACACAAACTCTCAGAGCTCGCAGTTCTGCTGAGCTGATGGACATTGTCTACAGACAACATCAGGACTTTGTGTGGAGACAAGGGGAAGCCATGATGCGTGGAGAGGTACTGGAGCCTACGACTCCAGAAATGCGGATCATAGACCAATTATATGGGTCTCGTGATGTGACCCCTGCAGGGTCTCGTCCACCGACGCCTGAGCCTGATCTTTCGGCTTGGGACCCGATGATGAATAACGAGGACACCGTTTCCCTTGATTGGGGAACAGATGAAGAAAGGTACGCCTTTCTCACACAGCACTTATACAATGCTGACAATCAGACAGCCTTGGACCTCTTACTAAAAAGTATAAGGATATCAAGTTGTAAAAATAAAAATGTACCGTCTGTAGTGTCTCCATTGTACAGTATGAATATCAGCGCGCTTGATGTTTTGAAATGCGAGCATGGTCAATATTTCACACAGTGTGCTAAGTGTCGGGAAAAAATAAGCTCCATGTGGCTATTAGACTCAGGAGCTTCGGCGCACTTCACTAATAATATTAGTGACTTCATTGAGTATGAGCCAGCAGAAGAATCTGACCGGATACCGGTTAGAACTGCGTCTAATACTATCTATGTAGAAGGATCTGGAACAGTGCTTCTCAAGCACTATATAAATGACGCTTTAGTAACTACTAGAGTGCATCCAGTCCTTTACATACCTAAAATGACAACGCGGTTGCTTTCTATGGGAGCATTCTTACAACAAGGTATGCGTGTAATGGGCAACGCGCAACATATTACCTTGTACCATAAAGTACAATCGTTTGTCCAATGTAAACCCATTTTAAGTGGACATCCGTTATATTGGCTAGATGCGCAATCTATTGAAGTAGAAGCACAGTCGGCAGAAATGCCACTGATCTACAAAGTAGATTACGATCTTATGCATCGTCGCCTCGGACACCCATCCAAAGAGGTTTTAAGACATGCTAAAGATTATACAAAGGGTTTTCCCAATGGAATTACAATTCCTACAACTGATGGTATTTGTCCAGGATGTGTGCAAGGCAAAATGCCTGCAGCATCTCATCCACCATCTGATACTAGGGCTAAAGCTCCCTTTAGTCGAGTTCATTCTGATCTAAAAAGCTTCCCT
>WITN01002029.1:0-10161 GCA_015025155.1 Lactarius quietus
GTCAGAAAAAGTCAGAAGTCAACATAAGTCAAGTGTCAGTCAAAATGACTTAATGAAAAAAATGAAAACTTGTGGTATTTTTCAGTCAGTATGCAAAAGTCAGACAAAGTCAACTGGCAGTCTAGGAAAAGTCAATGAAAGCTTAGAGAAAAATTGCGAAAAAAAGCAATCCTGAGTGGGGAGATGGGGAAAGCTGGAAAGGGTGTGTATATAGAGATAGGAGCATATGGGGAGGGTGTGTGTGTGTGAGGGGGTGGGGGAGGAGATATGGGGATGGTGGTGTGTATGTGGGGGTGGGAGGGTGTGGAGATATGGGGAGGGGTGTGTGTGCACATGGAGGTGGGGATATGGAGGGGTGTGTGCACATGGAGGTGGGGGATATGGGAGGGGGTGTGTGCACATGGAGGTGGGGGATGTGGAGGGGTGTGTGCACATGGAGGTGGGGATGTCAGGAAGGGTGCCCATGCTAGCACAGCACCTCACAACCTTTCTTGAGTGGCAACACTCACTGACCTTTCTTCCACTAATTATGCATAAGTGGCATTGGTTGAGACATATTTTGGTGTAAAGGAATGAGCATAGGAATCTAGCTCAGAGGGATCCATCACCAGCAAAGACACAATTGTATAGCAACCTCTACTGTACAAGTACATAATGACTAATTAACTTTACTACTCTTCTTGCTCTTCAATTTCATCCTCCTCAACATGAAGCAAATCTAATCCTACATGTTTTCTCAATATATGAACCCTTGGCCCATATTCCCATATTCCAACCAATTGAGTGATTCTGAATGTTTCCATGACCATAAATTCCTCAGACCACTCTCCACATGACCTCCCCATGACATCAACCATGTTTACTAGTTCATGGTAGACCACAACACTGTAATCATTCTGAGGCAAGTGGTAAAATGCCAATGCCTCTCCAAAAACCAGCCCCCCTCCCTGAGATTCAAAGTATCTGGATGACCTGGAAGCTAGCCCTGCTCTTCAGATATTCTGCTTCTCAAAGTGATTTCTCCTGGTATGACACACTTTCCCCATCTCACAATTGGCATTTCTGTGTCCAAAGTGAATTCAAAGAAATCACAAATTGCAGCAAGGTGATCATAATGTTCTGAGGGACTGGTTATCTCCACTTTTTTGATTGGAAGTGACTGATACAAGTGTTCTCTCTTCCCTTTCTCTTTTGGATGAATCTTTATCAATGGATATTGCAAGTTCAACACCTTTATGCTTGCCCTTTCATAGAGCATTGTAGCAATATTAGCAAAGGGTGCTTTTTGGATCTAACTTTATGTCCAATCTCTCCAATGGCCCTCTCAACTGTAGCTTGAGACCCAAATCTGATTGATCCATTCTATGAAATATGAAGAGGAATGTGAATTAACTGCCAGATGCAAGCCTGCATCTTGAAACCTTCTCATGGTCATTTTGAACATAAAGCCTTTCAAAGCCTTCAAGGAAGGACTTGATTAAATTGTGCAGTCATATAAGTCCTGATCAGAATTTGGTGTGTGAGACATTGCTACTTCAATGATGTTCACAAATTGCACAAAGTTCTCTAGCACTTCTCTATTAAAGTCTAGCTCCCATGCTATTGGTATTATATACCAATGAAGTAGAGCCATCCATTCATAGACTCTGAACTGGCTGTTACTCTTCAGATATGGATTTCTGATCGGTGAAGCAAAGGATAGAGGAAGGGTCTTCATTGCCTTCTCAATCTCTTCACCAAGCTCTAAAGCCATTTCTGCAGGCATATGTATCTGTTCATCCTCAGAACTGTGTATTACCACAAATCCCAGATGTGGACCATGCAGTTTTCATAGAACAAATGAAATGGGTCTAGTGGAAAGAATGATGGGTGGAGAAATGCAGGACTAGCTGCACACATTGTGAGGCGTGAGACTCCTGTACTCTGTACAATTTTTGAGTACTCATTTTTATGGCTGCAGACTGAAGCCTTCTAACTGCCTCCCAATAAATTTTTTGGCCTCTCAATGGCAAGGCATCCAAATCACAAGAGGGTGTGATGAATTATATGTATTTTTCTCAGGTGGAGAAATTGGATAATATTGGCACCTAGCACCACTTAGAACGGGCCCCTTGGACCAAACTAAACTGATCACCATATAGGGCTGAATGTCTGCATCCCACTTAACTTGGCAGATCCAAGCATGTCTCCTTTCACAGCACAGATGTATGCCTTCAGAACAAAATAGGATGAATCAACAGCATCCCAAGTCCAGATTCCAACACTGGCCCTTGCCATCTCTGCAAAGAGTGGGTATATAAAGGACTCAATGTTTCCAGGTGCTGCTGGCCCTGGGATGGCAAGTGGAATGATGACATTTGTTGCTCTATAGCACATCTCTGGTGGGAGATTAAGGAGCACAAGAATTAAAAGCCACATATTAGACTGTTTTTTTATGGTGAGCTGAGCACCATGTGAAGAGATTGCCAATGCAGTGTCTCTTTTATCTCTAAACAAACCCAATTTCTTATAATGATGGTAATGTATGTCAGAGTTGGCAAACTCTGACTTTTTTGGTTTTACACCTGTCACATCTGCAAGTAGATCCAATGTCTCCTGCAAGACATGATCTCTGAGGCGCATCTCATGAGAGGTTCAGCATTGGCATAGTAAGCCTGAATGACTGGTGTAATGGGCATGTGCAGCATTTTTGCCCTTGGCTTTGGTTTAGCCCTGGATGAGGGCTGCTGTGGCTGAAAGTGTGGTTCATTACACACATTTCCCTTATTTTCATGGGAACAGTGGAGGTCTGACTGAAAGTCCCCATTAAATGCCATGCAGCTTTTGGGGCACATATCCACAAATAAGGGCTGAAGCCCTGCAAGACCCAAAGCTAGCTGTCTGACTCTGTGAAGGCTGAGGATCTTCTCCTCTGTAGCCTCTGAAAGCACCCTTGCATGGGCATCATATGCTTTCACTGTGCCATTGACTCTTTCCAGGCAATGTAGTGCTGGAGAGACAATCTCTCTGCCCTGGATAGCTCAGGCTGTGATGGAGCCTGAGTAGAACAAAGAGGGAGGGTGTATCCCTTCAACAGCTGTTCTTGAAGCTGAGTGACAAATTCTGGCAAATTGCCATGACCACTGCCACCACTAGCATCCTCAATATCAGGAAAAACTTCTGAAGCAAAGTCCTCAGGCTCTGAAAAGCCATCATCCCCATACAGCTCATCTTCTGAGCCAGGGTCTGCACCAAAGTCCTCTGAAGCCTCTAAGGGCTCTTCTGGAATATCAAACATGACAACATTGTCCTCATCCAGATTCATATGATACTCTAGCCCAGATTCATCCCCCCAGTCCATAGGCACAGTCTCCTGTACAGGAGATGAAGGATCTACAATGATGGTCAGAAAAAAATTAAATTAAATCAACAACAAAATATCACTCACAGTTATCATCAACAATCATAGCATCATCCTCTGCTAATTCTCCCTCCAAAAATTGAGGTGAGTCAATAGGGGCATCAGCTAGATCTAAGCAGATCAGTAAGTGATCAAAATTATAAGAAATTAGGTGCTCACCAGTCTCACCACCTGGATAAGATGATCCAGATTGCTCCAGATGAGCTCCCTCAGCCAGTCTATTAAGAAGCTCTGTCAACTGATAGTGACAGTCCTGCACAAAGCCCAAGATATCTTGATTAGCCCCAGAGGCCACCAGCTGATCTAGATGATCTTGATTCTGTCTGAAATGAACATTTAGTGTCCTCTTGGTAACATCCCTCCTGGATTTGCACTTGAAGCATGGGCAAGTATTTTGGAGCCATTGGTGTTGTAGCTAGATGTGTGGATCAGTAAGTTGTAGAGCAAGGGCTGCACTGATGGCCCAGAGATAACAGGTTTTGCGTTGTGGGGGCTCCGGCCCAAGCTGGTGCCATCACTAAGTGTCACCCACTTGTTCATTTTTTTCATCTTTTCTCTTCTCTCTTCCCCACCACTCTCACCCCACCTTTTCCCCCTGTCTTCTCTTTCTGTCTCTTCCCCTGCCCATCTCCACTCCTCTTTTCTCTTTTTCTTCATGTCAACCACTGCTGGTTGCGAGGATGAACCTGATGTGGACATACTGTGATGACATGACAATGACGATGTGTACCCCTCCCCCTCTCAAGTCTCTGGAAAACGCCCCTCCTGCCCATTGAGCATGAGTGCTCCCTCTGGCAACTGGACTGTCACACCTTCGTCTCTTTCTAAGCCTTCTGGTCTCCGCAGTTGCTATCATTGGACTCACTCACATGAACTTTGCCTCAATGCAGAGTTCTTGAAGTATGTCCATCTTGTCAATGTCCTTCTCAAGATGTGGGAGCAACCTCCTGCACATCATAAGCTATTTTATTATTCATTTTTTCAGACTTTCCATTATTTATTTAGCCTCTTCAGCTCCCAGTCTGGCTGGATCGTCCCTGCACCTGAGTGACTCAGGTCTCAAATCTCTTCTTGGGCGCAAGCCCACTCTTCCCTCCCTTTCCCTCATCCCTCTGTTCACCCCCTTATTATCTGCCAACCGTCCTTTGGCTTTTCGATGACTGCAAGACTGACCCTTCTGTGCACCTCTCCCGCAACATGTCCTGCCCCCATGCGGATATCATCTGACATGAGGATGGGCAAGTTATTACCATTGACAAGTGGAAGTTGACCTGACAGTCTGCAGTTGTCGTCACTCACACACATTTGGATGTTCTCAGTACCAGTCACCTCCCCCTTCAGCCTTCCATGCCTCAGAAGAAGGTATTTTACAGGCCACTTCCTGAAGGAGTGGCTGCAGGCTGTGAGGGCACTCAAAGTTCTCACTCCTCTCCTTTCCCTCTGTGGTGGCACTTGGAAGGCTGAGAAGATACTCACTTGGTCTTGCAAGACAAGCCCTTGCAACCTCCTTCCCATGCACCACGCGCCTTGACTCCTGCCCTCATTTCTTCACATTCTCGTGCCTCAACTCTGGCTTTCCCCTCATCTCACTCTTACACACTCTGCACACTCTGCACACTCTCATCCACACTCTGCACACTCTCATGCATTAACTCCTGGTCCCTCCTTCCAGGTTGTCAGTGGTTGATCATCCAACAACATCCCAGCAAGCTGCCTCATCTGCCCACTCAACATGGGTGTCACCTTGTTGGGCTGTTTGAAGTCAGCTGTTCAAGTGTGGCCTGTTTCAGGGCCATCACAACCGGCAGTGGCAAGCAAGCTGTCACCCCAAGGCCAAGCAGATGAACTGAGCCCTCTGAAAAGAGAAAAGGGCAAAGGGTAGTGATGGTAAGAAGGTCATTCTTTGTTAAGTAACTAACAGCTATCAGAACTTACACAAGCAGAGCCATCTTCATCCCTCATCCAGCTTTCCTTTCCTTAGTGCAAGAGGGTGCAGCCTTGTGAGTATTTATTTGACTTTTTATTACAATTTTGCTAACATTTTCTCTCCCAACCCTCATCCACTGCTTCCCAGAGTTCACAAGCAAACACTGTTCCCAAGGACTGCACTGAACCCCTGCCTCCCAAGACACCTTGTGCAAGGCCTCATGCAAGGGTGCATCAGGGCTATGGCTAAGACTCATGTGGCACATCTGATGCTGACACAGATGCATGCCATTGCATCTGAGGATTCAGGGGTAAGGATGGAACTTCGGATGCTGAGGTAAGTTTTCACACTTGAGTTTTATTATACTATATTAACAACATATCTAGGGTTCCAGTGATGATGCTTTCTGAATCAAAAAGCTCACATGGACGAGCTCTTGGAATGGGTCAGGGAGCACAACATTGAGTTGCAGGGTAAGCAGGCAAGCAAGAAAGGTGAGTCAGGCCCTTTGGCTGAGATGATTGACAATACTGACCATTACAGACATCATCAAGGCCATCATGCAGGCACCCCAGTTGGAGCAGCCATCCCAGGAGGAGCTTGAGGCCTCATCAATAAAGGAAGTCCACTTTTTTTCTCAACCCTCTGCTGATGCTCCCCACAGTGTAAATCTAAACGCAACGCCAAGGCTGCATAGTTCAATGCAGCCTGGCTCATATATATCATTCAATATCATGGACGATTGCCTCATGTTCTCCTGGACCATTGTTGATGCGTAGGGGCCTGTTTTTAAGTACAAAAAAATATATGTTTTTTTTTGATCATTGATATTAGCGTGATTTCAGTATGACTTTCCTATGACTTTTAGTCAAGTCCAAGTCAAGAAAGTCAGCCTAAAGTCAGAGAAAGTCAATTGACTGTTCTTGACTATATTGACTTTCAAGGCAGTCCAAAGTCAGAAAAAAGTCGGTGTAACAGCAATGACTTTTCATTGACTTTTCATGACTGTGTTTGACTTATAAGTCAAGTAAAAGTCAAAGAAGTCAGCTGAGAGTCAATGACTTTTACTGACTTTTCCTGACCTTTTTTGACTTTCATGTCAGATCAAAGTCAATGAAAGTCAGTCAAGAGTCAATGACTTTTCACTGCTTTTCTGACTTTTCCTTGACTTAAGTCAAGGAAAAAGTCAAGAAAAGTCGCTGAGAGTCAATGACTTATTACTGACTTTTCTTGACTTGTCTTGACTGAATTTGTGACTTTTTAGTCACAAAAAACAGCATTCAGTCATGACAAAGTCAATTGACTTTTATATTGACTTTGCTTGACTTTTCTTGGACTTTTCTTGGATCAATTGACTAATTAGTCAATGGAAAGTCAATTGACTGTATGACTTTTCATTGACTTTTCAGTCAAGTCAAAGTCAAAAAATGCACTTCTGTTGATGAAAAGTCATGAAAAGTTGACTGACTTTTATTGACTTTTGCCTGACTTTCTTTTTACAGAGAATCATCGGTAATCGTACAGTGAGCATTGGTCATCGTATCGTAACACCTCAGTAAGCCATAGTAGATTGTTAGTAAGATTCACAAGCGACTCATCATTGTGCTTACTCTTCCTCTCGTCTGCCAAATCATAACATCACCCACTTCACAAGGGTGAGCATCCACGCTCAACAACCCAATTGGGAATTGTTGTTAGCACAACGTCTGTCTCCTGTTCATCATGCACCCTCTTCAGTGCGTGAGCCCTCCCAAGTCTGGCAGCTGAGTTACGTGCTCTCTTGGTGTGTACATAGATGTCATCTTCCAGATGTTTGATGGCAACCTTGAGTTCTTCAATGACTTTGCGCGATGTGCAGTAGCATTGGATCTTGGCCTTGAGCGAGATGTCTCCAAGGTGAGCCAATTCTTCATCTACCGACCGTTTTTCAGCACAGAAATGGTTTAGCTCCTCATGAGTGTACTCAGCTGCTGGCCCATATCATGACATGGTTCAGCATGTATCTCTCCTCAATATATCAGCTCTCATCGTCCATAGTGCCATACACCTCTGGGTTATCTGTCATGCAGATGCGAACGTACTGGGCAGGTGTCTTCAGTCCTCACTCTGTATAGCAAGTGGGACCCAATTCAGGCCCTTGTTGGTGACAAAGCCGGGGTGTCACATTTGACATAATTCAGACTAAGCTGTCAGTGGTATGACATGTTCTTGGAGTTCGGAATGCTTACTAGTTGGTAATGACTACAACAGTAAGCATAATTAGTCATGGACACTTACACATCACCGGTACTTGGATTTCTGATGTTTCATGTATTATTAGAACGGACTATGACTCATTACTAGTATCACTGTACTAGGGTTTGGATTCTAGCTGCGCTTTAAAGCCAGCGAGTAACTGTATATAAATCGTGTAGTGAAGACCAAGACTCTCCAGCTTGGTCTTCTTGAATCATCATCACATTCACTCTATAGTCTATACTAGTACCTTGGGTACTAAGTGGTCTCATCATCTTTCATTTGTCCTTGTGATCATCAGATCCTCGTGATTATCATTGTCTTCATCATTCGCTATTATCAAGCCTGGTGTTACAAGTATAACCAGTGAACAGTTATTCATCATGAGTCCACCCTTTCGCTTGAAATGCACTACACTTTGCCTAAGTCAGGCCAGCGTTAGGTGATAATGCAACATGGGGGGAGTGGGCGATACGGGATGTTGAGGACGGCATGTTGTGTTGGGGAAGGGTCGCACCTTGCACTATCCGCTGGTACTCTTCCTCCAGCATGGGCTTCATGCGTGGTTCTTCCGTATACCATGCCATTGCTGCTGGGGTGTCAGGTAGGACCATGCTTCGGTTTCTTCGTCATTTTCGGAGGTGGGATGATAAGTAGTCCACTGTGTGTGGAGGTGGCACTCGCCAGGGGGCACAGTGCAGTAGTCAGGTTTGTGTTGCACTGGGTGCAGACCAGTGGCATTGTGATAGGACTTGTTGTCTGAGTCAGTTGTGATGTCGATGACTGTGGTGGGTAGGGACTGGCCGGATAAATTCCCCTGCCCTCATCCTCCTCTCCATCGCTGTCCCCCTCTTCCTCCACATCTGATCTGCTTCCCATGACATGACCACTTTCTTCCACAAGTGTTTGCTCATCGGCTTCGATCCTTTGCTGTCTTCTGAGAGTTGGCCACCTCTGGCATGGGGAAATGGCGGCGTGCTTCAACAAGGTCCTGGCCGCTTCTTCTCATTCGGCAGCCACCCTAACGTACTCCACTGCTGAGCAGAGGGGGTCATCGACATTGTTATTATCGTCGTAAGTAGTAAGAGGTAGGAGGGAGTTGAAGTCGATGACATGGTGGGGAAAGGATGTGCTGGTAGAAGTCATGGAAGGGAGTGGTAGTAGTGCTGATTCTTGGTCATGATTCGTGAACCAGACTCGCCTTTATGTGAATTTTTCTTTGCGGGTTTGAGCGCTTGAACTCCCTTATCTTTTTTCAGCATGGACATCATTCCATGCCACCCATGGTTCTCCAAGTTGGCATAACCTTCCCACTTTACGAGGTACTGGAGTTTGTGTCCCCATCCATGTCGGCACAAGTCTAGTACTTTTTCAACCTCATATTCTTCCACACTGTCAACAAGTTCTGGCAGGGGTGTTTGTAGTTTGTACCATGCATGCATGTTTTGTGATAAGGAGTCAGCAGGTCTGTGTGGAATACGTCATGTATCATCCACTGTGCTGGTAGTTTGAGCCGATAATTCACAGGGGACATCACCTGAACGACTTCCAATGGTCCATGGCGCCTGGGCGCAAGCTTGGCAGTTGGTTGATTGGTCGCAGATGGCACCCTTCAAGCCACACACAGTCTTCTGTGCATACTTGGTGTATCTTTGTGTTGATCCATAAGCTCTGCACCTTTTCATGCATTCTTGCATGCTCTCTCTGGCCTTGTGCATTGATCCAGATGGGTCTTAACGCTCGGCAGGTTGGCCTTGGCTGGCAGCCATTTGTCTCTGGATGATACCCCATGAGCGTAAAGAATGGGTCTGCTTAGTGGTGCTACTCATCATGTTGTTATGTGTGAATTCTGCCATTGGTAGCTGTACTGCCCAGTTATCTTGTCGCTCATTGGCCCAAAGTCGCAAGTATTGCTCTAGCCATTGATTTGTCCACTCAGACTGCCATCAGTGCTGGGTGGTAGCCGTCAGATGTTTTGCTGGATTTGCAAGATGCAGCATAGTTCCCACATAAACTTTGCAGCGAATCTCGAGTCTCTGTCACTAATCACCTTACTCGGCAGTTCAAACCATGGAAAGACGGTTTTAGCATAGAGCACTGCTGTCTCTTCTCCAGATATTTCTTCATTACATGGTATGAAGATTGAGGCCTTTGAACAGTCGTGATCTGTGACTGTCCAATATTGAGTCATATCCTGATGAGACTGGCGACTTAGTTATGAAGTTGATGGCAATCACGTCGAATGGGGGTGCATCTTCTTTTGAGAATATTGGGGCCAGTGGGGCCTGCGTGGGTCTCGTGTTGGCTTTGTGCTTTGACACTCGGCACATGCTTGCACATACTCAGTGATGTCCATCTTCATGTTAGGCCACCAGTAATGTCTTGCAAGCATCTCATTGGTTTTGGTGATGCCCGGGTGACCTGCAGTGAGTGTATCATGATACTGTCAGATGAGCTGCTGAACTTCACCTTCGGCAGCTGTTACTACTATCTTTCCTGTTTTTGAACCACATTCCCTCAAGCTTCTTCAGCTCATGAGGGTCGATCCATGGGTCCAGCTTTTTCTCATCTTGTTCATTGTTGCAGGTTGGGCCTCAGT
>WITN01000203.1:0-123641 GCA_015025155.1 Lactarius quietus
GAAACGAGTAGAGCAGCAATCCAGATCAGTGGATTCACTGCATGCTAGAGCCAGTGTGATTGCGAGACTTGGAACAAGAAAGAGGTTGGTGGGAGGTGTGGCATGAGTACCACCCCGTGCTCTGGCAATCTGCAAGTCTGGTGCAGTGCTCCCCTGGAGAGGAGACTCAGATTGGACTGGTTCCGCAGAACTGCAGGCTTTAGTAAAGCTAGAGGCTGAGTTGCGTGGACACTTTGGCCGTTCAGTTGGCAGGGCATCGACGTATTGAAAAAATAGTGAAAGCCATGGCTATCGGCTATCAAAACCTTGAGCCTGAGCTGTGGGCTGGCATTGGCTGCTGTTACGGCTAAGTCCAGCTTGGCTATTTTAGGCTTGGCACCGGCCGGCTACCGGCTTTGAGCCAAGCCTAGCACAACACTACACTGTACACCCACAGGGATGCTCAGATCCGGCAACTTTTAAGTTAGCATGTTCAGACTCAGACTAGACTACTTTGATCTCTGGCAGAGTCCATCACAACAATCATGAGCGACTTAAGGCAAGGAAATAGAAATTGCTTGAATAATTGCTCACCTTATTTAAAACTCTTTCACTAAGCACAAGAGATAATAACTACTATAAATGTTACATGGGCAGGAAAGTGGAGTCTGCTTAGAGTCAGCTGAGGGTCAATTAATGCTGAATATATTGACCACTAAGTTAAGTTGATTGTTATAACAAATTATATTGAGACAATGGAATAGTTTATATGTCCAATAATATTAAATAAAAACAATCAAACAATTAGACATTAGTGCCCAGTCTACGCCAAAGTGAGGATGAGCATAGGTGTAGAGTAGACTCGTGACCAGTTGTCGAATGAGAGGAATTTGAGGGGTGTCACGTAGCAACTGGAGGATCCTCAATTCTCTGACTGGTTCAGCTGGGCTTGAACCAGGGGGGTGGTGCCTATAATCTGTGGCTGACAAGGGAATGATCCATGGAACTTTTGTGTGTGGAGGTATACTACCAAATAAAGTAATTGAAATCGTGATCATTGCCTGATTATCTGTATCTGAGATAATCCAACTTATCGCTTCAACGCAGACTGCCTTGCCATACCTTGTCTCAATGCTTGAGATGTCTACAACTGCCCCCACTGTTCTGAGCCTCAGTGAACACCTTAATTTTATCTGGACTTGTTCTTATGACTCCCTTGATCAACTGGTCTCAAGTCTTCAGCTCTATGCACGTCTGCCCATGTCCTTCTTAGACACATTTGATGAAGATGATCAGACTATTTGCTACTGGGTGGCACTCATCTGCTACAGTGTCACTGGCTCCACCCAGGTTCCTTGCAAGATGCAACTCAGAGCTGTTCTGGCTAACCAATGTGCAAGGGATTGTCTTGTTTCTGCTGGGACCAGGAGTGGCAAGACACTGCCCATTGTGCTAAGCATTCTTCTGGATGACCCAGACAAGAATCTCATTACACTGACTCTTTCACCCTTGAAACAGCTCCAAGTGACTCAAGAGTCCGATTTCAACACACGATATGGCATCCTGACAGTAGTTATCAATGAGGATATGCCTAGAGATAATGTGTGGTGGACTGTGAGTGTGCTGTCTTGTCCAGTCTGATCAACTTCACAGAAATTCATAGGAAAACATGTGGAGCAACAAAAATAAAACTCTTGGCCATGCTTGATTGCTCATCATTACTGTGGAACAACTTTTCAAGTCTTGCAAAGGCCATTTTCCATGATTGGGTCTCCTCCTTCGCAATCTCCAGTATCAGAAGCACATTGTGTGTGTTGTCATTGACAAAGCCCATAACATCCATGCAGCTGGTCTATCACACCACGGCCTCGACACATTTCGTCCAGCATGGGGTCGTGTAGATGAACTGATGGTTATACTTCCTTGGAGCATGTGCTGGATTCTGCTGTCTGCCACATTTCCGCCACATATATGTGCAACCATCGAGAAGAAACTACTGCACCCAGAGTACGATGCCATCCATGTTACATCAAACCGACTGAACACTGTCTATGCTATGCATGAGGTTATAAACAGCATTGAGGACATTCAGAACTATGAATGCTTCCTTGTATGCCCCTTCTCTGTTGAGTCTCAGCCTCGGGTTCTCGTCTTTGTAGATAAAAAGGAACTTGTGTGCCAAATTGTGGCACATTTGGATTCTTGCCTTCCCAGGGAACACCAAGACAAGGGCATAGTGAGGCATTACCACAACAAGATATCTCAGCAGTATCTACAACTCACACACAATGCCTTTACAGAGCCGACTGGTAATTGTTGTGTTCTGGTGGCAACTTCTGGTCAATCTGTGGTATGTTCCCACTATTGTCGTTGCATGCCAGAACCATGCCTAGGCTGATATATGCCAGGGTGTTGACTTCCCAGACATCAAGATCGTCTGCATGGCTGGGCTACCTGGATCCATGGTTGATATACTGCAGCATGGTGGGCATGCCCTTCGAAACTCAGATGAAGATGCTCTCTTTGTTGTCTTCTATGAACCTTGGGTGCACGATATCTCACTGGATGAGTACAATGAAGGTGACTCGGGTGATCCTGACCAACCTAGGTGCCAACTGAAGCCATCCTCAAAACGGCATGAATGTGCACCATTCTCTTGTCTGAAGCTTGTTAAAAGTGCAACATGTCTTTGTGCCGAGTTTGCTTTGTATCTGAATGACACTTCGCAGCTTGGTATCATCATCTCTCTCAATGCAACGGATCACAACTCATTTCTTGTATCTACTAGCTCTCACACACAACACCTTTCTGCTGTACTGCTGAGGGCTGTGATGGTGGCCACTTCAAACTGCAAGATCTTCAGCCTGGGACGCTTGCTGCTGCCTCTCTGCCAGCCTCTACTATGGAGAAGACAAAGCAAGTGCATAACACTTATTGGCCTACTCAAGAGTGGCCTTTTCTGGAGTGCTGCCTTAATGAGTGGTTAGGCAGGCATATCTGGCAGATCCATTCCGCTGTGTCTGTCCACTTGACCTCATACTCTTGCATTTGCAGAGAGTGACCCTGGTACGCACTGATCCAGAGAAAATCAAGAGTGCACAGGATGTAACTACGCTGTTGGATGAGACTGCAGATTGGGGTGCCAAGTGGTCTGCAAAGGTTTTTGAGGTAATCACAAAGTTTGATACCAATTATGCATGTATTTCAGAGGAGTCTTCGACATGTAGAAAGCCTAAACAAAAGTGATATTGTATCAAAATAAAAGTCAATCCTCATCAAGTGCTGACAGCTCTCCTGTCTCTACATCGTCTGTGTCTGCACCTTCTACCACTTGACATGGAGCAATATTGTCAATCTCAAGCTGAGTGGGACTGCCTTGTCTCATAGCGGTGAGCTTCTTGTTGAATGTGGCCAATGACGATGACTAGAATTTCCGAAAGCCAACAGTGTAGATGTTGGCTACCAGTTGTGTATTTTGAGTCAGTGTCCTGGTTGGGTATTATTCTCTGAAGCTCGAATTTGGATGCTTTATTTGCAATCTGCCAGACGAGTGCAGATGTATCCACAGCCATGTGTGTGGACCCTTGATAGCCAGACTTTAGTGACTTCATTACCTGCTTTTTCACTAACTGGAGATAGTTTATCCCAGCAGCGATGTTACCAAGGCAGTCCCAATTTGAATATATTCCTTTAGCGGCAAATAATGTCTGAGATATGCAAAGGTCGATCAGTTCTCACACTATGTGATTCCCAATTAAGAAATTACCTTGAGATATCGAATGAGGTGCTCAATGTTTAAATTGATTCCCATCGCATGACCAGGGAGACCAGATGGTTACAAGCATGTTGTCACATACAATATTGCTTGGGAATGAAGAAAGATATTAGCGATATTGTGATGAAACAGTTTGGGGAGTATGGCATACATGAATGCAGGAGTCCAGACCTCTTTGATATTGAAGAGCATGTGCAAAATTTCCATTGAGTAATTATTGGATCCAGATCCTCAGAACATGCATGCAAGAGCAGGCAGGATGTCTTCGATCTGTCTAAAGTCTCCAGTAGCCATAGCATCAATCAATTCCACAACACAGAGGAGATCACGTGTCAGTGATATGATGTTGTTGTGCACAACATTGACTGGTGGTTTTTTGGGTTCCACTCTGGAGGCAAGGTCTTTAGGATGTGCCTTTGGGTTCACATCATTGCAGGTAGGATCCGGAGATGCATACTTCAATATGATCTGGTACACGCATGTTAATAAGTCATTGGGAGAAGGATTGGCCTCAGTGACGTTATGGAGTGATGAGTGATTGCACTCAATGTGCCACACATTCAGGATAAGACCGTGAAGAATCTGCATCAGAGCAGACAACAGGGTGTTGTAGTCAGGATGCTCACCCCCAAGCCGAGTCTTCTCAAGCAGTGCAAATAGATGAGTCAAACTGCCCATTTGATTCAATGTCCCCTGATGGGTCTCAAGAACACACCAGAGTAGGTTCATTGCCAAGTGAAAACTACTGAAGCCAAGCTGAAGAATTTCATGACGTTCCCAAGAAGAGATATCCTTCTGGCGGAGGTGTTGCCCACCCCAAATCCACACATTCATCAGCTGATTGTTGAACATAGGGATGGCCAGACTATTGAGATCACCCAGTTCATGACTTAGCTGCACCAGATAAATGTTGTCATGCACCAAGAGATTGCTGTCAATGCTAGCCTCTTTGATGGTTGACGCCCTAAGAGGATGGAACACAGTCTTGTGTCCAACAGGAAGGAATTGCCTTTGAGGATGTTGTAATGCCATGTCAGACTGTTGTGCCTCAAAGCCTTTAACATATTTTGCAAGGATTTGGACTATGAATATCAACAAGTGGGATACATACAACACTCTGGTGTGAGGCGTCATCTGAAGATCAGATATGTTGAGGGGAGATGGGCATCGAATATTCTTGATCACTGGACTGATGTCCATGTCCTCAGCATGAGCATTGAGGAGCTTGTATATTACAGTGAAAGTCCCGGACTGAACTTTGCTCATAGCATTGGGTCCCTGTTCAACAAAAATGGAGCTGGAGATATTGATATTGTCATATATGAGAGCATGCGGAAGCAACAAAGCAGCTTTCACCCTCTTGATGGACCGATCTGCTAGGGAATGGACCATAGTCAATACGCTGGGATATGATACCACAAGACAAGGTTGATGTAATACATCGATCATCTGTCTTGATGTTCCACATACCCAAGCCTGTAGACTAAGACCAATTGGAACCTTGGCAGAGTGTCTGGACCATAGGAAGTGGATCTGAGCCATGATGATGAGTAGTGCAGTGAAGCGATTCTTCGATTTTGCAGACTTGGGCTTGGCAGCAGAGACCTTTGATTCTCCAGCAGCTTCTAATATAGTATTCAGAGTAGGCATAGTGTTGCATGCCACTGGCCCCATGATATGGTGAATATCCCATTGTTCAATAAACTCTGAGGAGACATCCCCAATATTCATGCGAAGCTGTGGCTTTGCTGCCTCCATCTCGACATGGATCCATTTGCAGACCAGTTGAAGGGCATGAGGGAACATCCAATTGGTGACAATAGGCCAACCTTTCTTGTCTTGAATTAACCTCTCCAGTAAGCTGACTAGTGAGGCGTGATATCTTGGCAAGAACAGGGCAATGCAAAACCCCTGAAAACCTTCCTCCCTGTTGATGATGAAGGTAATGAGATCAATGACCGTGAACTTGAGCTGTTGCATATCCCACAATAACACCAGTAGGCTAGCTCGGTGCAAAGTCTTTGGTCATTCTTGGCATGCAATAAGCTTGCTTGGGGGCAACATCTCAACATCCAGTGTGAGATGCATGGAGTAATCCATGGGGGCGAATGGAGACTCAAGCAGGGGAAGCGCTTGCTCGGATGCAGGGTCCCAATGTTGCAAATCATAGACACTCAGGAGGGTTGGTTGTGATGAAGAAAAGGCATCAATATTCATAGAGAATGACAAAGCATTGTTGGATAGGCCAGTGAACCCAGTGTCTACAGAACAGGGTGTCATAAGAGGGGTATCATAAGGAGGGTACCAAGGTGACAGGGAAGCGCCAGTATATCTACAAGAAATAGGGAGTAAGCAGTGTGACTGAGGCAAGATTTACACAGAAATATAATACTTGTCCTCGCTCAAGATCGAGAAAGAGCCTTGATGAGGGTCCTCAGCTGCATATATATGACTGGGTGCATCATTGCGACCTGGTCTTTCCAAATGTCTTTCTGGGGGGTTTATTGCTACCATATTTGCCACCTCGGTGACTTGTTGAGCAGAAAGGTCTGAGTGTATGAAGATAGCCTCATGGCTCCCAGATACAGCTGCAGCCTGAGCTCTCCAGTGCTGGCTTAGATTCTGAGTATCAGCATAGCTCCCAGAGACAGCAAAGCACGATTTGTTTGCAGCAAAGTCCTGAGGTTCCGGCTGAGAGTCCCCAGAGAAAGTAAGTCCAAGCACAGAATCCAGAGAAAACACACCAGTCCTGGGTATTTTTGAGGTCATATGGACAATGTAGAGCAAATGATATATAGCAAACGCATTAGAGCACTTAGAAGTCATGCATGTGATGCATACTTGCCAGATTATCGGTAACAGATTTCCAATCTCATGAACTTTATTTTCAAGATTCTGATTGTCCAAATAAGGGAGGACACTACTGTACACACATGATCCATGGAAGATTCTATGGAATTTCCTGACACACATTGCCAGCCCCCTCTTTTCAATTCATTTTTACTGGTCCCTCTATTGAGGTCCTGTGGAACTGGCACCCCATAGAGGGAACAGTCACCAGTCTAGGCGTAGAGTACAGTCTTAGACTTTTAGCATGAATGAACAAGGCAGCACATGCTTATCTTCTTCTGTGCCACCACCTCTCCTCCTCCTCTGCACCTGCCTCAAAGAGTCAGTGCTCCTTTTCTTTCTTCAAAAGCTAGGGACAGTATCTAGTTACAGAATTCAGACATTTTCACCAAACTAAAAAAGTATCAATCCAACATGCCACACATTATTGAAGATCCCAACAGGGTGGTCTGCCCTAACTTTGGGGGTCCACAATGGGATTTTCTTAGACAGTCAATGATCGGCGCACATCAAGGTGATCAGCCCCTGACTCATGAGGAGGCTGCACAGCAAATGAAGGATATGTGGATGCATGAAAATGAGCCCTTCATAGCTGCCTGGAATGCTCAACTAGAGCAAGACTGAACCAAAGAAGCCAAGTGCAAAAGAGTAGCTCTCAAATAAGAGGATGCCCTACATGCCCAGCATGAAAAAGAGGTGGAGGAGCTATGCAAGGAAGTGGAGAAGAAAATTCCTAAGCTGACCATCTTTGACCTGCCTTGTGCTGGTCCAGGATGGATTGAGCCAAGACTGGCCCAATACACCCCTAACAAACTCGACAACTTAGAGTATGTCAAACTTGATTACTTCACGATCAAGGGTTGTAGGGAGGCTGTGGCTGATGAGAGAAATATGGTTGGCAACAATTCCTTAGGTTTGGCCCAGCACAGTGATGCTATCGCCTTGCACCCCCTCGCCATACAAAGGCCCACCAGAAGTGTCAGGAAAGACGAACACCTCAGCTGGGGGGAAATGCTAGATGCCAAGAACATGATGATCCATTTTATGGAGAAATCCAGTATGTGGCCTGTGCTGCATGCTGAAGCCATCTTGGGCTTCTTTCTTAACCTTGAGCTACACCCAAGGGCCATGCAGCTGAATGGCAAGGAAGCCTTTCTGCTGTACCAAAGCCATGTCCACCTCCATTGGTTCAACTTTCTCAAGCATGGTGATGGCTACAACATTGAAATAATTCAAGAAGAGTACCTGTGGTCCACAGCTGACAAGGTGAATGACATGATACACATTTGGGACAGCATGATAAGGGGTAAAGAGATGTTTGAGCAGGTACACATCCTTGCCCCTTAGGATTCTGGTACCTCAAGCTAACTGTGCCTCTCTTCTTTTTCCTTGCTCTCCATTTCTCCTCACCATCTATGCACCCATGCCTTCTCATCACCCACCTGGTGCTACTGAATTGCCCATTCATTTTGCCACCTGCTGCCCACCATGTGTGTTCACTCCATTGCCTGTCGCCTTTGCCTTGCCTGCCCCTGCCCCTGCCTTTGCCATGCCCCTGCCTTGCCATTGTTGTCCCATTGCCATGCTTTTGCCCTGCTGTGTATCACTGCCTTGCCTTGCCATTGCCATCCTGTGGCCATGCCTTTGCCCTGCCATGTATCACTGCCTTTTGCCATTGCCTGTTTGCCTGTTGCCTTTGCTGTTGGCCATGTGCCTGTTGCCTTTGCCTGTTGCCTTTTCCCACTCCTTCTGCCTTTCACCTGTGCCTCTTGCCACTTGCCATTGCCCCCCCCACCCTGCCTTTCACACATGCACATCATTATTTTCCTTGGTGTTGTGCCATCCACCCCACCAGCTCTGTAGATCAATGATGGCCACAATTGATTCCTGGAGCTCTGCTCAGCATCACCATGCATGTTTGCATTCCCTGGCCAGGGCAGAGCCATGGAGGAAGGGCTATCATGAGCAGAGTTCATGCCAGGAGCACCCAGAGAGGTGTGTACAGGACACCCCTCAATATGGCCAAAAAGACAAGTCTGAGTTTATCAGACTGGTGCAGGCCCATGTGGGGGAGTCTGCACAGCTTGGACTTGGTGTTATGAACTGCCAAATGTGTCCTTTGTAGCTGCTGAAATAGTGACTTGCTCCTGAAGGCAGGTGCCAAAACCGATTCTCTATTACTATACAATGCTCATGGAACCACGATGACTGCTGACTGAGGAACTGCTTACTGTTAGCTGACTGATGGGTTACAATATGATGACTTATGTTCACTACATGATTACTGAGGCCTGGTAGTAGTGGCATTGTCGCTGATGAAGATGTGTGCCTTCTTGTCTGTTATAAGTGTGCTGCCAAATGATGTATTCAGCAGCTTGACCTTCTTGTAAAACTTGTGTCTCATCTCTGGAATATAGTGGCCTCTCTACTCTTCCATCTGCAACCACTAAGGAGTGTCTCCATTTGAGCACTTCCTCATACCATGTCTTAGGGAAGCACCTTTGAGTGTCTTCAGGAACTGCACTTATGTTAGTGTCGGCAGCTTCGGCAGCTATCAATCACCTCCGCTTACTTCAGCTGAACACATCCCTCGGCTTACATAGGCCTCGGCAGCTCAATTAGGAAAGTTGGCAGCTGCCCATATTTGGCAGCAAAATCTTGGCAGCTATCTTGGCAGCTCACATTGGCAGCTTTCCTTGGCAGCTCTATCACATTCAGCAACTTCACCATCATGTCTCCATGCTCAAGTCAAGCAAGCACATAGCCTGCACATTACACTCAGTCACCACAAACACACTTACATGAAATGTGAAGGGCTCATGCTCTGGGACAGCTCTGCCAGTGCTGCCTGGAAGAACAAGCAGGGCTGACTGGTCACAGCAGATGGCTTTCCCATCTGTTTTGGCTGGAAAATTCCAAGAGGATGCAGCTCCATGAGCCACCCAGATTGACACTGTTGCTCTGGCTGTGGGAGATCGGATCATGGGGCTCAGGGATGCCATCATACAGAGAAGGCATGAGCCCCTCACCCTGTATAACAGTGACACCTGGGGTGAGGCACTCACCTGCCTTGGCTTGGAGGGGAGGTATCCATCTCTGGTTCAGGGACTATCAGAGGGTTTTGACTTCCGAATCCCCTGGATCCTACACACCTACACTCCCCCTAATCACCCCTCTATCAATACTCTACTGATTGTATATAATGATGTTATTTGTAATGAGTTTGCAGTGGGGCGATACATCAGCCCTTTCACACATGACCAAATGAAGACCATGCTCAGCCCATTCCAATCTTCCCCCCTATCTTTTGTACCCAAAACTTCAAAGCCAGGAAAATTCTGAGCAGTACATAATTTTTCCCACCCACATGCCCCCTTGCCTGATGCATGTGCCATCAATGCCAGCATTGACAGCAATGAGTTCCCCTTTACCTGGGGCACATTCACAACAGTGGCCCTGCTCATCACCTGTCTCCCCCAGGATCCCAAGCCTCGGTGTGAGACATAGCAGAGGCATACAGAACAATCTCCACCACTCTAGCTCAATGGCCTGGGCTGGTCATTCACCTACAGACAGAGAACCAGTTTGCAGTCAATGTCTGCAACAACTTTGGCCTCACATCAGTGGGAGGTGTGTATGATATGGTGGCCGATGCTAGCGCAGACATTTTCCAACACAGTGGGATTGGACCAATTGCAGAGTGGATTGATGACCACATATTCTTCAGAGTTCCTTGTGAGCATTTGGTGGGCCACAACATGCAGCAGGTGGCATGGTGCAGCAAAATTTGTGCCCATGGAGGTCAGATACAGGAAGGTGGTCAGATATGGTATGGGGGGAAACCACTGCCAAACAGCTCCTCGGAGGAGTTTGACAAAGGCTGCAGTGCCACTGTCAGCAACCTGTCTGGTGCCACCCCACATTCTGAGGTGGTCAGTAAGTTTACATATGCCAACACAGATATTGACAAGGTGTCCAGGTGCCTCGGAATCAGATGGGAAAAGTCCAAGACAGTGCCATTTGGCATGGAGGTGCCATACCTCAGCTTCAGTTGGGATTTACATTTATGAACTGTACATCTGCTTGAGGAAAAGAAAGTTAAGTATCACACAGCCATCACAGAATGGGAGGGGAAGCAGATGCACAACCTTCTCAAGTCACAGAAGCTGTACGGGAAACCATTCCATGCTGCTTTGGTCATCCCTGCAGGGCGAGCTCACCTCACCTGCCTGGAAGCCATGCTTTCCTCCTTCAATCACAGTCCTTTCACTCTGCACACCCCATCCCAAGACACAGCAGATGACCTCAGCTGGTGGAAATGCCAACTCGACCATCCAGTCATCTCTAAACCCATCCCTAAACCCTGCCCCCTCAGGGACTACACTGCCTACTCAGATGCCAGCTCAGGCTTTGGCATTGCAGTTACAATCAGCCAGAAGTGGCGAACATGGAAACTTGCAGATGGTTGGAAGTCCCAGGAAGGGATCCAATAGGCTGAGATGGTTGGCTTCAAGCTTCTTTCCATCTATGTAACGTCCCAGGTCGCAGTACGTATCTGACCTAACCCATAAGCCAGGGGACGTTGGGAAAAGCCGGGAGTGTAGCAATCGAGCATGGTAAGGGGGATGACGAGTCGCTCCCTAATACTTACTAAGGCAGTGTGGACTATTACTGATGATCTTACTGTACAATTACTGAGCAGATGTGGACGATTACACAGTAGAGGAGTAGTCTTAGTAGTAGTGGCAGTCTCGCTGACGAAGGCGGACTGCAACATAGTACTATATAAGGAAGCTATCAACTGTTGTGGTCGATAGCTTGGATTTCTTGTAACACTCTCATCTTGTTATCCAAGTTGTGATCTATCTCTCTCTCATCCTTCGGGGTCACGTATCAAGTAATCATCAACGAACTCCGCCTTTGCGCGTTGAGACGATACTCTGCCTTCGTGCTAGAGCCAAGGAACTGCTAAGTCACCGCGTTCACTCTACGTTGCCTAAGTCAGGCTCACGTGCAGCTCGCACGTAACATTAAATCCAAGCTCTTCAAAAATCATCGAACGCCGTGGCGACTCTCAATACCAAGGACGGCTGGGACTTTACACCCTATCGCGTCGACTCAAGAGAACGAGACGCACCCACTCGTTACCTTATAGGACGAGTAAGGTGGCGACAAGTACCAGACACCAGAAGATCCGAAGAAAACAACACAGGATACTACGCAGAGGCAGCTACCTCACAAAGATATCATCCCATAGTCTTCAACAAAGAACGCTGTTGCTGGGTCGAACTCAGGTGGAGCAACACTAACAGCTACTTCGAAGCAACACGACCAGCAGCCGACGACTTAAATATCAACGTACCACTGGTCGATGCGCGGCCAATTGATCAACAAGGACCTATAGACGGTCAAGAAGAAGAAATAAACCTCGATTCGGACCCACCAAGAGCCGAATTCCAACTACGATCAGAAACACCAGCTGCATCAAGCCATACTAGCGAACGATCGCCAACCCCACGAAGTGAAGTAGTAGAACCCGAAGAAATCACAGTGCACTCGCCGGAAGTAGACGCACTGGCCGCGCAAACAGCTGAGTTGCATATCCCTGAACCAATCAGGGGAATGCCATTCAGCTATATGACTACCCAAACAGAAGTATCGCCACCCCGACTTGTCATCAACGAACAGACAGGTCACGTCCAACAAATACAACCAGAAGACATGGAAGCCGTCAACTGAGCAATGGGACCAGATGTCCCCGATGCGCCAAGCATTCCTGAAGGAACTGAAATGTTCCACAAGTTCCAGCTTAACCGAAACAGAGTACCATCACCCGACAACAGGCCATTTCCGCCTAGAAGAGGACCACCAGGAGGAGGACCACCCAATGGCGGTTGGCCGCAAGGAGGAGGAGGAGGGGACCACCCCCAGGAGGACCACCAGCAGGACCACCAGCAGGACCCGCAATAGCCAATCCACAAGGAAGCGACAAATTCATCGGCAATCCGCCGCCAACGTTTACAGGGAACAGATCCCAAGCCGAATCATTCATCCTCCAATGGGAGGTATACGCGGGAGTTAACGCCAACCACTCCGCTATGAGAAACAAAAACCAAAAAGCTATGTTGTTTCTCACATACATACAAGGAAATGCGGTTAACCAATGGGTAATGTCCGCAAGCCGATGGCTCGTCAATGAAGTGGCCACGGGAACAGACCAATTCAACAATAGGCTATGGGAAAACCTGCTCAACGCCTTTCAAAGACAGTTCGGCGACGTTCTTAGCAAAGAACGAGCCCAAGCCCAGCTCGATGCTGGAATACACATGAAGGACGGAAGGATCGACGACTATATCGCGCAATTCGAACAGCTGGTTCGACACACCGGGTACAACATCAATGCTGAACAAACCATCAAGTACTTCACAAAAGGACTACCACGAGCATTATATGAAACCATGTACCAACACAATGACCCCCGAAACTATGAAGAGTGGAGAGATTCTGCCCTGAAAAGGCAGCAGAAGTGGATCCACATGCAGACGGTCAGGGGTAACCTGGACGCCTTCAAACCAGGACGGGCTCCAGGGGGGCATTAGCTAAGTTGCTCGCACCACTCCAGAATGACGATCAAATGGACACATCCGCAGACCACGTACGAGGATGACTAGCAGGGGCCGAAGATATTGTAGCAAACCACTACAGGAATACCAAACCCCCACAACCACCATTCCCACCACGAGGGGGATTCATTCAGAGACAATTCAAACGAGACCACAGCCAAACACAGTGTTATAACTGCCAGAAAATGGGTCACATCAGTCGCAACTGCAGGCAGCCCAGGAGACGCCGCGACACACAAGCACGCACCACTGAAACCGCGCCAACTAAAGAAGAAAAGGCGGCAGAATGGCTACGAGGAGTCGCAGGAGATGACGAAGAAGTAAAGGACCTGGTCCTACAGCAGTTGATGGGACAGGATTTTGGAAGTGCCTGAACCCGGCGGCCTGGGTAAGGGCAATACGTTGTAACTCCGTGTACATTATGCGCTACCGCTCTATGAGAGTACCAGTGTCCATTCGCGCAAGTTATAACATGGCCAACATCAAAGCATTAGTGGACTCCGGAGCCACTGACAACTTCATACATCCAAACTTTGTCAAAAGGATGGGATTGGGACAACGGGCATTAGATAAGCCAAAAAATATCTACAACATCGACGATACCACTAATAAAGCGGGGCAGATCACACACTACCTCACGCTCAACATGGAAACGGGAGGAACAAAAAGGGAAATGAGATTCCTCGTCACCGATATCGGAAAAGAAGACGTCCTACTAGGGTACCCATGGCTCGCTACCTATGAGCCAAGGTTCAGCTGGCGTCATGCCACTATAGATGAGAAACAACTTCCTATAGTGCTGCGGTCAATTAACCCAAACGACAGGAAAGCAGTGTTAGCAAGGCTGCTAACGGAAGAAAAAGATGACGCAAGGTGTCACGAATGTTCACAACTGAAACAAAGGAACAAATCGTGACAACCTTAGAAGAACAGCTATATAGAAGAAGATCAGCGGTAGAACTCACAGTGGATGCCAAGCAGTACACCACGGAGGTCAAAATACCAACAGAATACCAACGCTTCGCGAAGGTATTTAGCGAAGAAGAATCAAAAAGGTTCCCGCCCAAAAGAAGTTGTGATCACGCAATAGACTTCAAAAAGGGAGCACCAGAAGTAATTGACTGCAAAGTATACCCCATGACCAGGGTAGAAGACACGGCATTGGATGATTTCATTGACGAACAAGTTGAAAAGGGATACATACGTCCCTCAAAATCCCCGTATGCATCATCATTCTTCTTTATTAAAAAGAAGGATGGAAAGCTACGACCCGTACAGGACTACCGACGCATAAACAAGTGGACAATACGAAACCAATACCCACTCCCTCTCATCGATGACCTCATCTGAGATCTTGGGGGAGCTCAAATGTTCAGCAAACTAGACGTCCGACAAGGGTATAACAACATACGGATCAAGGAAGGAGACGAGCACAAAGCCACGTTTAAAACATGCTGCGGACTTTTCGAACCGACCATCATGTACTTTGGACTGTGTAACTCACCAGCAACTTTCCAAAGCTTCATGAACGAAATATACCAACCAACGATAGCGAAACACGAACCCAACGGAACGACCATTAGGGTCTACATGGACGACATCGCAATAGCCACGAAACACCAACAAAACACACTTGAACAACATCAGAAGGCGGTTTGCGATGTCCTGGAAGTCGCTCAAAAACACGACCTCTTTTTCAAACCAGAAAAATGCATATTCAACGCCCCTAGTATTGATTACCTGGGGGTAATCCTTGAAGAGGGGGTAACACGTATGGACCCCATCAAAATTTCGGGTGTTCACGACTGGACATCTCCCTCATCAGTTAAGGACGTATGATCTTTCCTCAGTTTTTGCAACTTTTACTGGCAGTTTATCAGAGGCTTCGCGAACATTGCCAAACCACTGAATGAACTAACACGCAAAGACGAGCCATGGCAATGGACGGCAAGACATCAAACAGCATTCAACACACTCAAACGACAGGTCACAACAGAACCCATACTAGCACACGCAGATCAAACACAACAATTTGATCTAGAAGTAGATGCATCAGGATTCGCAGTAGGAGCAGTGCTATTACAGAAGAAATCGGATGGGAAACAACACCCTGTGGGGTACTACTCGGCAACACTTAACGCCGCCGAACGCAACTACGACATCTACAACCTAGAATTGTTGGCCATCGTAAAAGCGTTAAGAAACTGGCAACACCTATTGGCTGGATCCCCACACAAAGTACGCATATTCTCGGACCATCTTAACCTTCGGTACTGGTGAGATCCCAGAAAATCAGCCAATGAATCGCTAGAGAAGTGCTAGAATTGGCGGAATACAATTTCGAGATACATCACGTCAAGGGAACCGCAAATGGAAGAGCTGATGCACTCTCACGACGCGCCGACTATGACCAAGGAGAAAAGGACAATGAGAATGTCACGGTTCTACCAAACGAGTTGTTTGTATGAACAACCACCACCCAACCACAGCAGGACAAACAAAGGATACGCAAGTGGGTCGATCCCCATAAATTAACCAAAGCAGACGGACTTTGGTGGTACCACGGACGAAGGCTAGTCGTCACGGGAACACCAGGAGAAATTAGAGAAGTAATCTCTACACATCACGATCCCCCTATTCACGGACACCCAGGAATAAACCGAACAACCCAGATGGTGGAACGCCACTACTGGTGGCCCACAATGAAACAGGACATTGCCGAATATGTACGAGGATGTGCTGAGTGCCAGCGATGCAAGGTCAACACACAAAGGACAAAGGCGCCGCTACAATCAATATTCCCAAAACCCGAACCGACACCATTTGAAGTAGTGGCGCTAGACTTCATCACCAAACTCCCGACATCAAGGGAGTACAATTCAATACTCACAGTCACTGACCACGACTGCTCAAAGGCATCAATATTCATACCTTGTAAGGAAGAGATCTCAGGTGAAGAAACCGCAGCTCTATATGCCAAACATGTAGTTGCACGATTTGGCCTACCGACGAAACTAATCAGCGATCGAGACCCTCGATTCGCATCCAAATTTACAAGAGAACTATGCCGACTCTTAGGAATACAACAAAACATTTCAACTGCCTACCACCCACGGACAGACGGACAATCGGAACGAACAAACCAATGGTTGGAGCAGTACCTCAGGTTCTGGGCCAACGAAAGGCAAGACAATTGGGCCGATCACCTTGCACTAGCTGAGTTCGCGCATAACAATTGGGTTAACGAATCCACACGCGAAACCCCATTTAGGTTGCTGATGGGATATCACCCACACACTAATTGGATGGACAAAAGATCACCCATACCACAAGTCACGGCTAGACTAGAACAGTTGAAAGAGATAAAGAATCAGGCACATGAACAAATGCGCCGCGCGCAACAGTCATGGATCAAACATCATGACTTTCCCAAATATCAAATAGGAGATAGGGTCTGGCTAGAGGGACGTCACCTGCGGACCCATCAACCAACCACAAAACTTGCACCCAGACGACATGGACCATTCAGAATTGTCCAGGTGATGTCTCCTGTCAATTACTGACTCGAACTTCCCACACAGTGGAGCATCCACGACATTTTTCACGCAGACCTTCTCACACCTTACAAAGAAACGCTGATTCATGGCGCAAACTATCAGCGCCCACCACCAGAATTGGTAGAAGATGTGGAAGAATATGAGTCGAAAAGGTATTAGACTCGAGAAGACATGGACGAGGGCGCAAACTCCAATACCTCATCAAGTGGAAGGGTTACTCAGACTCGGACAACCAGTGGGTCCCGTGGGACGACGTCCATGCGGAGGAAGAGATAAGGAAATTCAAACAGTCCAATCCAAGCGCCGAAACTCACATAAAAGCAGCGGCAATTGGATGATCAAAGACATTAACCCCCACTGCAATGGCACATGTCCCACTCACCATCATCGACCTTAACTTCCCTCCCGTCGACACTCTCACCACCTACGACACCTCCAACAATGTGGACGACCCTTTCTGCTCAGCAAACGAGCAGGTCAGAGCAGTTGCCGAACAAGACCGAGACGAGCGCGAACAACAAGAGCGAGACCTGGCCGAGGCTCGTAGGCGATTCCCCACACCCGCTAGTGGAAGAGTGGAGGTGGATGAGGAGGGACTACGGGCTGTTGAAGGAGGTGATGGCCTCATGGCGACTGGACCAGGTGACGAAGATGACGGCAGAGGAGATAACCAAAACTCATGAGTTGCTCACCGATACTACTGGTGGCCCACAATGAAACAAGGCATCCTTGAGTATGTACAAGGGTGTGCAGAATGCCAACGACACAAGGTCAATACGTGACCCACTCAAGCACCACTTGCCCCAATCTTTCCACAACCAAACACCACCCCATTTGAAGTGATAGCAGTCGACTTCATCACTAAGTTACCACCCTCCAATGGATATGACTCTATACTCACGATTATGGACCATGACTGTTCAAAGGCTTCAATATTTATCCCATGTCAAGAGACAATATCAGGAGAAGAAACTGCAATGCTATATGCCAAAACTGTACTACCCCAATTTGGATTACTGAGCAAAGTCATTAGCAATCAAGACCCTCAGTTTGTGGCAAAGTTCATGAGAGAACTATGTCGCATACTCCAAATCCAGCAAAACATATCAACGGCGTACCATCCCAGGACTGACGGACAGTCAGAACGCACCAATCAGTGGTTGGAACAGTATCTATGACTATGGGCCAATGAACGACAAGACAATTGGTCCTCACAACTACCATTGGCAGAATTTGCCCACAATAACACGATGAGTAGTACCACCAAGCAAACTCCATTCTTTACGCTTATGGGGTACCATCTGAGAGATAAATGGGCACCAGGCCCAGCCAATCTGCCAAGTGTGAATGATCGCTTGGAACAACTCAAAAGGGCTTGACGGAGCACGCAGGAGAACATGAAGAAGGCGCAAGGCTTATGGATCAAACACCGAGATATGCCCAAGTATGCCACCAGAGATCAGGTGTGGCTTGAAGGGCGCAACCTACAAACCAATCAGCTGACAGCAAAATTGGCACCCCGAAGACATGGACCATTTGAGGTTGTTCAGGTGATGTCCCCTGTGAATTATCAGCTCAAATTACCTTGAGCTGCCGAGGCTTATGTAAGCCAAGGGATGTGTTCGGCTGATGTAAGCGGAGGTGACTGATAGCTGCCGAAGCTGCTGACACTGACATAAGTGTGGTTCCTGGAGACACTTGGAGGTGCTCCCCTAAGATGTATACAAGGAAGTGCTCACTGCCTAGACACTCCGTAGTGGTTGCAAATGGAAGAGGAGAGAAGCCACTAGATTCCATGAATGATACAATAATCACAAGAAGGTCGGCTACACCACTCGGCAGCATGCTTAAAACTTCTGCCAAGGCATACACCTTTGTCAGCTATCACACCACTACTACTACTTGTCGGTAATTGTCCACTGGTACAGCAGTCATCATATCATAAGTATCAGTCAGCCCATCATGGTCCATCAGTAAGCCTTGCAAGCGACTCATCATCACACTTACTCAGTTCAGTACCTGCCAAATCATAACAAAGACACTTGTGTTGCATATGGCACCAGCCTATTAACATGGCAGTGTTTCTGTGACAACAAGGCCATCCTGGAGGCAGAGAGAGCCCCTGTGATGCAGCCCTTGCTGTTGGCCTTTGTCACACACATGGCCATGGCCTATTTGGGCAAAACAATATCCAACTACATGAACAGGGTGCAGGCCTGGCACCTGCTACATGGACACTCAAAAAGAACAAAATGGACACCATATTAAGGGCTGCTGACAAACTAACACAGGGCATGTCAAAGAGAAAAAAGCACTGCCTGTACACACTGAGCTTCATTTTGGATGTTCCAATAGCAGCTCCACCTCGACAAGCCCTTGGACACTGCCATTTATGCCTGCCTCACCACATGCTTTTACATGTCAGCCCAGCTGGGGGAGTTCACAGTTCAGACCCTTGATAGCTTCAGCCCTAACATGCACATCACCCTCCAACACCTGTCCTATGACCAGGACCAGAACAGCTTCAAGGTGACAGTGTTACACATCTCCAGAACCAAAATGACAGGGGATGAAGGTGAGGACATATACTGGGCCTTGCAGGATGGTGATATGGATCCCATGGCGGCCCTCAAACATCATTTAAAAACCAACCAGCTGTTGGAAGCCACATACCTGTTCTAGTGATTGACAGGGGTATTACCCCTCATACCCCTGACATTAAAAACAAGCCCAAGAACATCTAAATTGTACAAGTAAGGAAGGAGATATGGTCAAATTGCTGTCTTGACCATCTCTCCTTCATTTTTTGTCCAATTCAGATGCTCTTGGGCCAGTTTTTAATGCCAGGGGTATGAGGGGTAATACCCCTGTCAATCACTAACCTGTTCTCATACAAGTCCCCACATGCATGTCACCCACTCACCAAGTTCAAATTTGTGCAGAGGGTAGGGAAGCTGCACGTGCAGCCAGCCTTGAGCCACTACAAGGCCACAGCATTCAGATAGGCTCCACCCTCAAGTACCTTCTTCAAGGCATGCCCTTCGATGTCATGAAGGCCAAAGGATGGTGGGCCAGAGATGCCTTCCAGTTGTACCTCAGGAAACATGCTGTAATTATTGCCCCCTATGGGCCCTACATCCAGGCCATGCCTGCCATGCACAAGGCCTTTGTTCAGTACTCCATGCCCCCAGTGTGTTAGAGCCCTTGCATTGTGCCATGCCATGTCTCCTGCAGGGTGAGTAGCATCAAATCTTCCTTCCTAGTTGTGGGGTACCAAGTCTCACTTGCCGCATCATTCAATTCCTTACTGACAGGTGTTGTGACCTTGCCTCAGACACAAAGGCCCCACATCTTCAATCAAGAAGCACTTCATGCTCTGGCCCATTCTCTACTCTGCATATGCCTATCCCCACTCCTTGATCCATTTTCCTTCATACTAGACCACCTACTATCTTAGCACAGTGCATCCAATGAACTTGTAGCACTTTCTGGGCCCCCACATATCTTTTAATACATGCCTGTGTTCCTGCAATGGTTATCACCCCTGTGTGGTGCTTAGTGATTGGCAGGGGTAACCCCCAGGTATTCTGAGAGCAACCCATACCCATGCTTGCAAAAACCCGTACCTGTGATGAGGGTATGGGTTTTCACAGGTTTTGGGCACAGGTACAGATGGGTAATGCAGGTTGATGGGTATGCAACCCATGTGGGTAGACCAGATGGGTGAGCCTGCAAAACACTCAAGAAAACGCTACTTAGATTGATACAAAGTATGTACAGTACATCTAGTATCTCTTCACTGCAACTACTGCCATTGTCAAGGCCATCATTGCCCTCATCATTGCAGTTGCGTCTGTCAGTTGTTAGGAATATCCAAGTCATTGCAGTAAGTTGGGGTCGTTTGACAACATTGATTGTATCACAGTGCTGTATTGTTCTTGTTGTCAGGGTCGGGGTCACGACTGTTGTCGTCATCCTTGTTGTGGGCTTGTGGCTGTGTCCGACTTGGAGTTTGAAGTTGTGTTGGCTGTCTGTCACAGAGTTGCAGTCTTCAAATTTGTCTTCGGTATGTGCTTGCATGGTCTTTGTCCTGCTTGGTGTCAGGTCAGGGTCACACAGTTGCTGTTGTTGTTGGTTGTTGCAGCTGTGTTCAGCTTGACTTTTGAACATCAAAATTGTGCTGGCCATCTGTCATTGAGTTGTGAGTGGTTCAGGATTAATCATCTTCAATGATCATCAACTTGGTCACATGATCAGAGTCCAAGATTGATTGATTGATCAACAAGAAGTCTCAGATGTTTGCTCGGATGCAACCTTGGACACAATGCTGGCCTATTGCCTCCACACCACCACCACCACTGGACAGGTGCATCGTCCTACACCCAAGCAGTGTCCAACTTCACCTCCACTCACCTGCAGCTCTTTAATGAAAATTTTGAGGATGGTGTTCTCTCATTTGCATGACCATACATCATTCATCAGTGCCTGCCTCCAACTCACTGCCATCACACACTGACAGTTCATCATTCTTCTAAGATGACAGTGACCGTTCCAGTGCCCATTTGCGGACCTGACTCACCCCTCCAAGTCGTCATCGCTATGCAAAGGCCTACTAGTGGTATGTGCAACAAAACCTTGACTTGACCTGATCATTGATACACTAGTCCCGGTCCTGCCTATTGCCCTGTCGCCCCTGCTGCATGCCCTCCAAATGTGTGATTCTACACACCTGCCCACCTGCTGCTGTTTCTTTGCCCCTTGGTGCTCCAGTGAGACACCTGCATTCGGTCTGCAAACATTCACACTTCATGGGGAGTCATGTTTCACACTGCTGAAAATCACACAGTCCCAGCTTCCCAACGTGGAATTCACATTCCTTTCTTGCTGTTGTATGGTACGTGATTGGGCCAGTTGATCTAATACAACCAATTGATGGCCTCAGACTGTGCAGCTTGTTCATGAGAACAAGCCTGCATCCCCCACAGCCAAATTCGAGAGGGATGGTGGCAGTGTTGGCATTCGGTTTGGTCAGCAGGGCACGGCGTTGAGCAATTGGGGGATTTAGTATCAGTACCATTGTATTTGCATGTCTCAGAAATTAATGTAGAATACCCATAAAAATACCCATGAATACCTGCACGGGTACAGGTTTTCCACGGGCTGGGAAAACCGTACCTGTACCTGTACCCCCCCCTACCTGACCCGTGACCTGTGCAGGTTGGCTTCAACTTGGCTGTACCCATGACAATCACTAGTGGTGCTTTCTCCTCTCCCCTCTCCTCTCAGCTAACACCACACAGCACCTCCCAAGCACCTTGGCCTGCATGGTAATGACATGAAATGATTGCTTGCTTAACAGTTCTCCAATTATTTCTGAACATATTTCAATTTAATAGGTTGATATTATGGTGCTAGTTTAAATATATTCCGAAATAATTGGAGCTCTATTAAGCAAGGGACTAATATCTAATTGTTCAGGCATTTTTATTTTCATTATCTGTCACATAAGGAGGGGCCAGCAAATTATTCCGTTATCTATATGTAATTTATGATAACAATCAAGCTGACTTAGTGGTCGATATATTGGACATTAATTGATTCCTTAGTACGGCCTTAACTTACTCGCCTTACTAGTTGACTTCCGCTTCTCCACTCCCGGGCCTGCCCGCCGTGTTACCTTATATTACTAACGCTCTGCGAACTTCGGACTCGGAGCATCCGAGAAAGCCTCGGAGCCTCGACTTTATCGTGCACCAGATATCCGAGCACTTCGGTTGTTAACTTCCCCAAAATACTAGGACCTACCTGGCACCACATGTGGTGTCTTATTCACGGTTCTCGCCAGGTCATACCTTGGGTGCTACGTCACGGTAGTGCCAATTTAGATGGTTTCTCGGCCTTATGAACCGGCCGCATCTTGCAAAATTTCAAGTATCTGAATCCCTCCTTCTCAAACATACGATGCATTCGACTCGGTTTCTACTTTCGTCTTTTCAAGTGGCTGTCACAGTTTTGCTGGCCATCGCACCCGTGCGCATATACTAATTGCCCTAAATCCGCATACGTTTGAATCAACTTGTTCATAGGTTACATCCGCGATCCCGTCTCCCTCTCGAACGTACCACTCTCCAAAGGAGCTTCACTTCCGTAACACACCCGTTCAACATCGAGATGTGCTTCCGACAGGAATGTCCTTACTTGGGTGCTACACGTGCGCTCCCACTGTGTTCCTATGATAGGACCGATTGCCAACGCATATTCGCATCAGTTACAACCCCTCAGCACCCGCGCTCACATCTGAAGGGTACACGGACCTGACAAGCATGACTGTCGATAACTGCGTTGAAATCTGCCAAAATTCTAATCACGCTTACGCTGGTCTCGAGAATGGCACAAATTGCTGTAAGTGCGCCGTCTCGACGTTTCTTACAGGGGCCCTCCAGTTGTGACTTTGTTCTGTTAACCATTCGATCGGATGCCGCCAGATTGTGGAAATGTCTTGACTCAGGGTACAGTGCTGGCAAGTTCAGGCGAGAATTGCAGTACCAATTGCGTCGGCGATCCTAGTGAGATATGTGGTGGCAATGGTTTTCTTAGCCTTTATGGGAATGAAGGACCGCTCCCACCTCAACCTACCCTTGCTTATAGCGTACCCGATGCCGTATCATGGGAGCTTGCCGCATGCTACAAGTAAGCATTTATTCTTTGTTCGGGGGCGGAGTTGTGACGACTCGGAATGTGTACTTCCGCAAATAGTGACTCGAATACCGCTAGGGCTCTATCCGTGCAAGTATCCGTCAGAGGCGGTGTATTCAATAACACAGTCGGTAATTGCATTGATGCATGCGCCGCTAAAAATTATCGTGTAGCAGGTGTGGAGTTCGCACAGGAATGCTGTACGCGTTTCACTTCGTATCGTTGAGCTAGCTTCCCTTCTTTGACCAAACTTTCGCTGTTCTAGGGTGTGGAAATAGCATTGATAACGGTGCCATTGCAATTGATGCGGATCAATGCACGTTGGCTTGCTCTGGAGATAGTACGGAGTTCTGTGGTGGAGCAGATGCTTTCCTCCTGTATCTTGATGCGAGCGTTTAATGGCTAAGGGTGCCATATGTATTGGAAGGACAAGACGGTAGTAGACCATGTTTTGTACAAGTGCCACATAGGGTCTTTCCCCCTAATGCGCACTCTGATGGAATCGAAAAAAAAAGCATAGTGGTCTCATCCGAGTCATAGATAGAATACAGTAACTAGTGTTTGCGACTACGGTTCATGTGAGAAGTGGGGAGATTTCTACATATTTGCAGTGTGAGTACTGTAAAACATGATATCCAACCAGCTGTAGTACCGACCTTTGTTTTCGAATTCGAGTTTATTGCGCATATTATGTAGTAACCAGGTAGTAACAACAAACGCAGACTACACAGGTACAGTACAATGTTATGTTATATTATTCATTATGCAACGGATAGCATGAGATAAGAACTACTGTAAGATACCTTCAATTTACAGCTCTACACAACTCAATGGTATTGGGGTGCCATGAGAACTCGGAAGGCTTTCGAGTTTATGCACCCCCCTGTCACTTACGGGCTCTTGTCCGGGCCGCACAAAGAAACTGCACAGCAAATAGTCCAGTTACGGTCGTCGCCTTGGCGTCGTTGTTGTAAACGCAGTCGTGTCATCGCTGTTGTCGCCGCCGTCGCACCCCGGTTGTGGTCGCGGTCGTCTTATCTATCTCGTAGTCACAGTTGCCACTCGTATCCGTCATGCTCGCCGTAGCCTCGTCACCACTTCGTCATGGTCGTGGCGGTTGTTATCACATCGTCATCGCTATCGGCTTTATCGCTGCCGCTGTCGTCGCGTCACCATAAACGCTATCGCCCACGGCCGTTGTTAGGTAGCGGTTCTGACATCAGACTGGCCGCACCTGGGGCGATTGCAGGAGCGACAACTTGAAGGTGCGACAGTGGGGTGATAGCGGCGGTTGTGCAAGGAAATGTCGCTGTGCCGTTGCATCGGTGACGGCGTTGGTGTGGTGGCACGCCGCGAGCGGTGGTAGCCTGCGTGCGCCAGCAAGAGAGAGGGGGATAGCGTCATGGCTGTGACTGCCATTGCAATAAAACACTGGTCAGATATCATATGGAATAGAAAGAGCAAAAGCAAACATATATATATATATATCGAACAGCGTGGATAGGGCGGCAGCGGGAAGATCATCACAAAGTGCTGGAGTGGAAGAAAGATACCTAGTGTGAGGAGTGTGCGCGGGTGCAGGGGGTGGCCAGTGACAACACGTTGATTTGAAAAAAAAGGTGACATACACGTGAGAACCCGCAGGTAAGGCGGATGCAGCGGTGAGGTGGCATTTTCGGAATTGCAGGGCCATGAATAACTTGAAACTGCGATTTACTGCGTAGGGTAGTGCTTTTACGCCGGGAGGACAATGCCGTGCTGGATTGGCCCGCGGGGGAGCGATGGTGGCTCGTCATGGTCTGGACAATGCCTGTGTCCACATACTCCTATACCATGGGTTTCCCGAGCTGGCATAGATGTTTTGGGGGCTTGAAGAAATTCTGGCATTGGGAAGTTGGGCATTGTCTGGGAGCTGCTGCTGGCACTGCATGCAATGGACGAACTAGGGCGGCTCACGGCATGAAAGCGCCTGTATTTGGTAGACGGCTACAGGTTCTATCGGGTGTGACTCACCTGGCTCAGGACGCTGAAGGGTTCACTCGCAAGTTCACTCGTCTGACCATACGCCACAGGCAGACACTCTGCGGGATCGTTGCTTTCCTCTTTTTTGGGATCCAAGTCGTCGTAGCACTTGCGAGTGTGACTGTCGCTGAAAGTATTGCGCACGGTTGAGAGGAGTTAAGAGTCAAATACAGTACCTCATCCACTGAGTTAATGGGTTTACGAAAACTGTCGGCGCTTGATGGAAGCCTTTGAAGAATTCTACGTTGGGCTTGTTTTGAATCAACTTGCGGTCCTCAAGTACGAGGAGGTGGGCAGCTATTATCAAGAAGTTTCCGCATATTTGAGAAAAACCTAGAGAAAATCGCCTCCTACGAACTCTAGGGCAGGCGATGGGCGCTTGGCGTGCCTTGTTACCTGTTGCATGTTACATGTCACGCATAACGCGTAACGCTTTATCGCGATTACGGCAGATCTAATCGCCTGGACTGGTCCGCGCATTTTTGGTTGTTAACCTACCAAAATTTACGCCACATCTCCTTCAAGTTTGACCAGTATGTCATAACCGTGGTTCTGCACGCTCTCTGGATTCTATCGAATTCTATCTTTGGTGCCAAGTGAGATGGCTGAGACGGCCACGGACCTTAAGAACCCCGTCGCATCTCGCAAAGCTGCGACCAACGGAATCCCTCTCTTTTTATACACACAATGTATTCCACGCTCTTTCTACTTTCCTGTTTTCAAGTGGCCGTCACAGTTTTTCTGGCCATCGTACCCGTGCGCATATACTGGTAGCCCTAAATATGCATTCATCTGAATCAACTTGTTTGCAGTCTACATCCGCGACCCTGTCCCCATCTCGAACGTCCCGTTCTCCAAAGGAATTTCACTTCCGCGATACTGCCGTTCAACCGCGTGATGTGCCTCCTTTGCCAGTGGGATGGTCCTCACTTGGGTGCTACTCGTGGGTTCCCGCTGTGTTTCTATGACCAATTGCGCATGCATATTTGCATCAGGGACAACTCCTCAGCACCCACGCTCACCGCCGGAGGGTACACGAACTCGACAGGCATGACCGTCGAAATCTGCGTTAACTTGTGCCAAAACTTAAACCATATTTACGCTGGTCTCGAGAACGGCACGGATTGCTGTAAGTGTACCATCACGACGTTGCCTACAGTGTACTGTGTACTCTCCAGTTTCGAGGCTTTGTCGTTTTAACCGTCTGTTTTGGGTGCTTCCAGATTGTGGAGATTTCCTGACTATAGGTTCGGAGCCGGTTGCAGACTCGAATTGCAGTTCCAATTGTGTCGGAAATCCTAGTGAAACCTGTGGCGGCAGTGATTTTCTTGACATTTTTTGGAATGGTCAGCCTCCTGGACCTCGACCTACCATTGTTTCACACGTGCCCGAGGCCCCGTTGTGGGGATTCGTGGCATGCTACAGGTTAGCATATACAATTTTTACTTTTTTTTGAGAGAGAGCGGGGTTGTGACAAATGCGCGCGTTCGCAAACAGCGACTCGATTACCGCGAGGACTCTATCTGCGCAAGTATCGGTCAAAGGCGGTGCATACAATAACACCGTCGGTAATTGCATCGATTCATGTATCGCTGAAGGCTACAGTATAGCAGGTCTGGAGTTCGCACAGCAATGCTGTACGTGTTTCTCTCCGTTCGATGAACTCCCCTTCCCTGACCAAATTTCGCTCTTCAAGGGTGTGGCAATACCATTGGCAATGGTGCCGAGTCAATAGATCTGAATGATTGCACTCTGGCTTGCTCTGGAGATAATACTGAGTGCTGTGGTGGAGCTGATGCTCTCCTACTATACCAGGGTAGTAATTAATACTACATATCAGTCTGGTCGGAGTCGTGTAATAGCTAGTGTTTGCGCGTGTGGCTCATGTGAGAAAGAAATACAGTGGGCAGATTGTGGGATATTTGCGGTGCTTGTACCGTAACATATGTTGTCCTTGCAACCCGATCTGCAGACCGACCTTTGTTTCTACAATTGCATCATGCCACATAACAATGGGCAGATGTTGTTCCGCCCGGGCCAGAGGCCTGGAATGGTGGTTGCATGTGTGTCTACGGGATTGGAAGGTTACATGGCCCGGTGATCCTCTCTTTCGACTTGTGGCGGTGACAGCCACAATCCTAATGTTGAACATGACACGACGGTCCGGAATCAGACCAAGGGAAGCCAACAATTTTCTCCGTCAGTGCGCCTCCTCTCACTTTGCCTGTCCCTGTGATCACATTGTCCGCCTCTCCGACTACAGGCCACCGTACCACACAGTCCCGCAGCACCAGGCCAAGCTGAGGACCAAGCGCCAATGAAACAATTCTCGTGAACGACCTTTGGAGGGTAATTTTGACCAGATAACACCACTCACGTTTTTTGTTACAAGCCCTATCTGTAAGGAGTTTGTTGAGCGCCGTCGACACGGGATCGTTCGAACATTCCTGGCGCAGTTGCCGGTACATGGAATGTACGAACGGTAGTACCCCCTGCACGCTGGGGTGCTTTGAGTATTTTGACATGCATCCCTTCTTGACCTCTTACCACCACCATCTATTTTGGGGGTGTGCTCTACATACGACTATCCTAGCTCACTATGCCTGGAAAAGTCTCTTCCTTCCTACGTGACAGCATTCAGAAAGCAGTCGCAGCCCGTGAGGGCACGAACGCTGACAGGATGTCTTGCTCACCTACCAATCCTACTTTTGGGGACCCCTCGATGGTTGCCTTGCCCTTTAAACCGGACTTGGCAAAGTTCTCTTTGAGACCTCCCCCGCCTTCCCCTCATCTCCCTCCACCGCCCCGTAAAAAGGGTGGTACTCTACCGACTGGCCATGGGGGCCCTAAACCTATTTCTGGGGATAACGAACTGTCGGTGTTCGACATCCTCAACACGTTCCGTCGCAGGTGGTTCCTATCCCGGGAGCACCTCGTGAAAAACATCATCTCTGCCCAAAAGGCAGAGGATGGGACGTTCTCTTGGGTGGAATTCCCCCCACCATTTCATTCTCACCTGGTCAAGTGCGCTGTTACGCTTGTGCCTCACCCTGTTCGCACGGTGAAAAGGGTGATGTTTGTCTTCCTCTTAGAGCTGTTGAATCGGGAGGGTCATCTGGCCTTCTTCGAGCTCCAGAAGGGCGGCCGCAAGGCCAACAATGCCCAGAAGGAGAAACGGCGTCTTGCACGGAAACGGAGTCGTGCTGCGAAGCGTGAAAGGGATCGTGAGGCCGCGAAAGTGGCTTCTCTCCCGGCCCGTGAGCGGATATGTGTGAAGTGTGGACGTAAGTTCGCCTCGCGCAAGACCGCTAAGAAGCACAAGTGCTCTGATTCCAAAGTGGTACGTGTGAAGGAGGCGGAGGGCGCTAGGGTGGAGTTATGCCCAGTTCCGATCGCCAAGCCGAGCAAGCCGGCCTCCTCAATCACTCCTCACGCTCCCACTGCCAAGCCGCTAGTCGTGCGGTTCCATCACGCTAACCCTTATGGGGGGAGGCTGACAACTGCTCGACCAGCATCACACAACACGTCCGTGCCCCCGGTAACTGGAGACTCGGGGGGACCCTTTAACCAACTACCTGCACCGGAAGAGGATGTGCCTCGCAGAGAAGACTTCACCACAGTAGCGGCATATTCTTGGGCGATCTTGGCGCACTTGAACGGGCTGGATAATGGGGTTGGAAAATAGCGGAGGCGGATCTAGAATAGGGTAACTAGTTAGTGTTGATACAACCTTGTCTCGCTACACATCGGTTTGTTATGATAACGTATTTCAGGGGGCCTATGGCCCCTGTTACCAGCGAACCGGACGCCATGGCCGCCTTACTCACTGCGTGGTTCTTCCCATCTGCCCACTCTCCACCCCATCTTGCACAGTATGACGATCCTCCGCCTAACCCCCCCCGCAAGTTTGCCGATTTCTCCGCCAAGGAGTTGTTGGCTCTTTTGTGCCAGACGACGAATAAGTCTGCCCCGGGGTCATCGGGTATCAGCTGGGGCATGCTCAAAGCAGCGTGGCCAGTAATTGGCGCACACCTCACCTGGCTCGCCAATGCATGTCTCACCGCCGGTCATCACCCCCGCCTTTGGCGCCACGCCCTGGTGGTGGTCATCCCCAAACCAGACAAAGCGGACTACGCCATAGCCAAGGCATATCGTCCCATCAGCCTGCTCGAGACCATGAGCAAGCTCATCGAGAAAGGAGTGTCTAGTTGACTCATGTTCGATCTCGACAAACACCACCTTCTCCCCACCACCCAGTTCGGCACGCGTCGGTTTTCGTCCACCATTGATGTGGGCCTCAGCCTCGTCCACGATGTTGAAACAGCCCTTCGGATGAAGCTGAAGTGCAGTGCCCTGCTCTTCGACATATCCGGCTTCTTCGATAACGTCGACAAAAACCGACTTGTCCATGTCATGACGCTCATGGGTTTTTCCCCGGGCTTGTGTAACTGGGTCGGGTCATTTCTCTCGGAACGGAGGGTTAACCTCACGTTTAACGGCAAGGTGTCGGATGAGCAGGAACAGGTGAAGGGAACTCCTCAGGGTTCCCCTGTCTCTCCCATACTCTCCGCCATTTACACCGCTCCGCTCTTGGCAAAGTTGAGCGCCACACCAGGCTGCACCTTCGCCATGTATGTCGATGACGGTTTGATCACTGCACAGGGTCGAGACTGGAACACGGTCAAGGACGCCCTCCGTCAAGGGTATAGTATCTGCGACGAGTGGCTTCGTCGTAATGGTCTGGCCATAGAGCCGGACAAAACTGAACTAATCTTCTTCCGCCCCCCTAGGCAGTCTCACCTCGACAGTGAGGACGTGCCGAACGGTTTGGAGCTCCGCATCCATGGAGTGGAGGAAAAACAGAGACCTCTGGATGGGGAGGCTAAGGGCCCGGCGTTACCGCTAGTGTGCCCCCACCCCAAACCCAAGTCGCAACCTCATTCTAAGTCGAGGAGGCCCAGTAGGCACCCCAAAGGCGATCGGCGAACCCCTCACGGGGGAAGTACCAGAGCTCTGAACACCTATTGGGTCGAGGCGAAAGCTTTAGTACGGTACCTGGGGTTCTTTTGAACCACAGGCTACAGTGGAACAAGCACGTCGACATCACGTGTAACCGTGCGCGGGCGAGCCTTAAAGCTCTGTCTGTGCTAGGGAACACACACCGGGGCCTCTCTATGGCCAAGTGGCGGCTGGTGTTTAACGCCGTCTGCCTCCCGGTACTGTCATATGGGTGTCAACTGTGGATCAACGCCCGTAATAAACTTGGGCTAATAAGAAAGGTGCAGGCCATTATGAACGACGGCATGAAGGTAATATCAGGAGCCTTTCAGACGGCGCCCAGAGAAGCTCTTCACGAGCTGACTCGGGTACTGCCTGCCAGGCTCTATCTGGAGAAACTGACGCATACTTCCGCCCTTACGTTGTACCGCGTCCCCCCCACTTCCCAGCTCAGGCGCCGTCTTGGTCCTGACTGGGGGAGGTGTCTTTGGGCGGCCCACACGTCAGTAATGGCGGGGTGGTGGCTGTTCCCCCGCTCTCTGGGCCAAGAGGAGAGCTCTGCGCCCCACAGCATTGGAGGCACTCGGTGCTCGGATACCTGTACAGGGTCCGCGTGCCGACGTCACGGCAGTACCCCCCTGGGAGGTTCCCAACTGGGAGGGTGCGGTGAAGCTTAAGGGGAAATGCGCCCCTAAAGACTGGAAGGCGGACGTCGCGGCCCTCTATACGGGGTGGTCAGCTTCGGATGCAGAGAGGGTCATCATCCAGACGGCGGCCACGATCTCTAAGAAAGATCGGTTCGACGACCTTATGGTCGCCGGCGCGGCTGCTGTTATGACCACCTTTGGTGGAGGCGGGGAACCCCAGAACCGGGTCCAGCAATGGTGCCTGGGGACGGAAGTGACCCAGTTTGATGTCGATCTGTTCGCGCTCGCGAAAGCAGCCGAGTGGGTTGAATGTTACTATAGGACTCGTGCACCCCCCTCCCATATTTACATCCTGGCGGGGAACCTGTCGGCCCTACAGGACATTACGAACATACGTACCCTTACGCATCAACATACGGTACTTTTGTTCCATAAAGCGCTGACCTCCCTCCTCTCTCAGCATCGGGACGTCCAATTGTGGCTTACTTGGTCCCCACCGGTCAGGACTCGGTCTCAGGTCACTTTAGCACGCCAGGCTGCCCTCGGCGCCTGCACCATCACCCCCTGCGCACTACTTTCTTCCATCCAATCTCCCTCACACCAGAAAGCTGCAGCCCAGAAGCGCGCCTTCCATCTCTGGAAGTCCGAATGGCTCGAAAAACGTAGAGCTGATCAACACATCTCGTTCGCTCGGGAATACGCCCTTACCCGGCCCCCGGACGGGAAAAACCACCCACTCTGGCTCGGTGTCGACAACGCCACTGTCGATGTCTCTAGACATACCACGTCCACCGCACTTCGTCTCGCGGTGGGCCATGCATTCACGTCGGACTACACCAAACGCTTCCGACCCGACATACCACCCAATGAGTTGTACTGCGAATGTGGGTTTCCAGACCGATCGTGGTTCCATCTCGTCTACGACTGCCCCCGGTTCACTGAGGCATGTACCTTTGCCGCAGGCAATGCACTTTGGTCCAGCTTTTCCCCTCAGGACCTTATGGGCACAGACGCCACCATGTGTGGGAGGTTTTACGACTTCCTGCAGTTATCACGCGCGGCGTCCAAACCAAACGAGGCCATCAATGCTGATGCGTCTCAACACCGACGGGCATCTCCCGGAGTGGACCGGTATAGGACAGTGCGCTCCCCCTTTGGGGTGAGTCAGTCCTCACCTGCGAACAGTTCCGGTGTACTCTGCCCCGAACGACCCACGAATAGGATTGAGTCAGTCCTTCACGACTTTTTCCTTAACGCACGAGACCTTGAGACCCATCCTCCGGACCCAGGCTAAACGCCATCAACCATAGATCCACATAACTGATGTTCCTTTGTTGGGTAAGTCATGCGGTGTAAGGCCAGCCCGAGCGTTGTGCCTGAATCCCTCTATTTCTCGTATTGTGATCATTCATCTACCTCGTTTCCCGAGCCCGTCTTGTTTTGCCTACCTTGGCATATGCTTTTATTCCTTTTACGAACCCTCCTTTTGTCCCTCCCTTTTAGCTTAGGTACTATCTTCTGTACTTAAACCGGCATGTTTCCAGGAAATAAAGAAGAATCGTTTTCCCCCCGAGTTAGTATTCGCGTTTTGTATTCCCTTCGTCCCGAGAGTCAGGCCGCCGAGGCACTTGAAGGACCAGTCCTGTCACCCACTTTAACCTCTTACCTCCCCCCCTTTTGGAGTTGGATCACGCTCTGCCACACGAATCTCACGCACGCACTTTCGAGCGCGTACAGCGGTTCAATTTTAAAAAAATTTCTTTCATGCCCTTCCTTCATTTATTGGACATGTCATACCACCGTTCTCGTCTTCACAGACTTTACTTACACTTCCACTGGGTGGGTGCACATTCTTAACATATTTGCCCTACAAAGGCTACTTATTTTACCTCATCACTAAATACCGACAATGTGTCGCGTGACCGGCTTTGTATTTAAATACTGCTCCGGGATATAAATTGATTCAAAAAAAAAAAAAAAAAAAAAAGAGTATTTTGACATGCGCATCGGTGACATCTCTTTCATAAGTTTCATTACTGACCTGGTACACTATGCGGGTGGATGTACACATGAGACCCGTGAGCCCTTGAAATTCAGAAACAGCCGTTGAAATACAAGGTAAGAAAAAGACGAACATGCCTTAAACTCGAAGAAGGTCGCGAATATGATTGAAGACCCCGATTTTGTGACAAGGATGTTCAATGGTACATAGACGTCGGACAGTCTAAAATTGATAAGTGTGGTAGGCCTGGCAACATTGCGCCTGGTTTCAAAGAATCACTTCTCGGGTGGACTCGGATAAGTTAGTACATTACGGTACCTCGCAAGCGCCCACATCCAAGTCTGACGTACAATGGCGGCCGCCTTAATATTTCACAATGAAGAAGGATATCACACTCAGATGTTGGAATCACCGCCAGAAAGCCTGGCACAAAGGACAGCTTAAGCCTCGAGACTGGGCAAGTGCAGTGTCGCAATGCTCTCAACTCGGAAGTAACCAGTATATTCGTTTCTGAGTCATCATCGACATGGAGAACCGCAAGCCCAACTTGCTTAATTATATTAGAAAGTACCGTATAATTCGCTATAGTGTCGAAGCCATCATCCTATCATTCAGCCATCTGCATATCGCTACGCCTGCAGAGCGACGACGTTATTGGAGAATGGATAATCAATGTATCCAGCCGCTGCCTCCTTAGCGTAGAACGTATCGCGGTTATAGCGCGTCAGCGAAAGACCCTCCTTCAGCCGCAATGGGAGATCGGGCTGCAATGTGTGCTGAGAAATGGCCCACTAATTGCCGAAAACACGACTCACGTTTGCAATGAAGTGACGACCAAATGCGACTAACCCTCCGTACTTCTCCACCATTTTGCTTGCGGTAGCACCGTCCATGCCACCTGCCGCAATGTAAGGCCGATCACCCCATGCTTTCCGCAATACCTCGTTTGATTGAGTGCGGTTTTCGTCACTGAGGTCTGAGTCGATAATTCCATCAACCCGCGGCTCGACAGCGTGAATAAAAGCGAAGTTCGGGTGGGCATCACGGACGCGTTCAATCAAGGCGGTGAAAGTGGGAAGCGGATCATCCATGCCCATATCTATGAAGTTGGATTAGAGACACGGAAAGCACGAGACGGGTATTTCCCACCTTGATATTTAGACCATGGGCTGATGCGGACAGCCGTCCTTTCCGCACCAATAGTCGCTACAACTGCGTTGATCACCTCGAGAGGGAACCGCACGCGGTTATCTATAGATCCTCCATATCCATCTGTTCGTTCATTTGACACCGTTTGCAAAAACTGGTCCAGGAGGTAGCCATTAGCTGCGTGCACCTCTACACCATCGAAGCCTGCTTCGATAGCGTTGCTTGCTGCTTTCGAGTACAGTTGAACGTATTCTCTGAGCTCCGCGGCGGTGAGTTCGCGCGGAATGACTAATTCTCCGTCGTCAGAAGGCGTCCCATTAGGGACTCGGAGGGGGATGGGACTGGGAGCTACGACATCGAAACCACCTTGCTCCTTGAGGACAGCAGACTCAGCAGCACGACCAAGGGCCCAAAGTTGGAGGAAGATGTAAGAGCCATTGGCGTGGACGGCATCCGTAATCTTCGTGCGCTAAGTGAGTTCACTGAGTTACTTGTAGATGTGGGGAATCACATACCGTCTTCCATCCAGCGATTTGTGCAGCGTTCCAGATACCTGGCACGTTTTCATGCCCCGCTGCTTGAGGAGCGATAAAAGTGGCTTCTGTTATTATGAGTGTTCCTGGCACTCTCGAACGCTGCTCGTAGTATTTTTTGGCAAGTTCACCGTGTACATGGTCCTTATCCGCACGTAGGCGTGTCAAAGGAGCCATCACGACGCGGTGCTGAAGGTCGGTGATCCCGACGCTGATGGGCTTGAAAAGAGCAGACGCAGAGGAGGACATGACAGAGTGCCGATGAGAGGAGTTGTCGTAGAAGTAATGTAAGGAAGAAAGTTCAAGTTATTGTTTTTAGAACCGCTTCTGGTCAAGCGTTTATAACCTGGAGCTCAGCCAGAAGAGATTCCATTCGTGTTAGCTGTGGTCACTAATTTACCATGTAGTTTAGTCTAGTTGGCAGTCCAATGTCCGAAATCCCTTTTGTCAGCCCGATATTCTGTAAGCACTAGCTCACTGTGAGCCGCAGCCGCGGACTCGGAGTGAGTCAGCTCTGATTGGATTGGTAAGGGACATAGAGCAACGGGAGATGTCGCGTCAATTCTACCCCAGATTCTGTTAGTATTCTGTCCCCGCCCTAGTCCGGGGCAATTCGATTGATCATTGACCTATATAAGGCTCGCCTTGTGACGGCACGAACCGCTATCTTACTTACGCCCAATCATGATGCTCGATATCTGTCGACTGTTATTCCGGAGCGCTCCATCTTACAGAAGCACGTATCTCCGTGACCCATCATGGTTCACTCCTTGTTCGCTTAGGTCTCTCCAAGTTCCAAGCAATGCGATGTGTTCTCAGAAGGTGGAATCTTGTTGGTTCAAAAAAGGTGGAAGGGTGGACAATGTCGGTATCTTGCCACGGCCCGTTTCGGAACAGAGAAGAGGACGGCGGGGTTCATCAAGGAGGCCGGATTCGGGCTCAAACTGGGTCAAACTCAGACTCCTTCCCGATTCGATGCTCCGTGTAAGAGACTATGACTCACGGCTCACGTGGTTTTTCCCACAGCCACTTTCCTTTTACATCCTGTCTTCCCACACATACTTTCCTTTTATATCCAACTTCGTGTCTCATTACACTACGCACCGACTGGGGACACTTGTCGCAGGCATCTCGGGCTGTGACAAATTTGTCATGTTTTCCTCACATTTCAAGCCTCTTGATTACTAACACGTGTACATCCATATGAGGAAAGTGATAATAAAATATTCTGTTGAGTGTATCGACACGAACACGTGAATGCGCGTGAAGTCCCACATCCGTATATTCCACCTCTATGCTTGATTCTGAGTCTATGGTTGGTCTGCCATCCCTAAATGAAATGCGAGAAGCCGTCAAGGAGCGTTTCGGCTTCTTCCCATGCACTTGGCAACTCAAGGCGGCATTGATACAACTAGAGCAGAACGACTTAGTGACTCTGGCACCAACGGGGTCCAGAAAGACACTGACTTTTTGGATACCTCTCCTCTTCAATGGGGATGGTTTAATAATCGTCGTCACACCTCTGATCGTGCTGGGAGAGAAGAATGTTGGCGAGCTTTCATGTAACGTCCCAGGTCACAGTACGTATCTGACCTAACCCATAACTCAAGGGACGTGAACTGCCGTGGTGGATCATAGTAAGCGAGATGACGAGTCGCTCTCGAATCTTACTCATACTGAACTATGTGGATTACTGATATTCTTACTGTACGATTACCGATGATGACTGATAGTAGTAGTAGTAGTGGCGTTAGTATTAGTGGACGATTAACAAGCATTAGTAGTAGTGGCTGTATCGCTGACGAAGGCGTACAGTCAAGATACGATATAAGGTGGCTGTCGACTGATGTGGTCGACAGCTTGACTCTCTTGTATCTTCTCTGAATCTAGTCGGCTTCTATCCTCTAAGAAGTCCGCGTGCATTCGCGTCCCTTAGGAAGGCACTTTCAGGTGTCCTTAGATCTTAGTCACACCTTCGTGTGTTGACGTATCCTGCTGAGTCATATTACCTTGCCATCGCATGTAGAGCCTAAGTCAGGCTACGTCATAACATTTCACTTGTGTCGATCCTGGCCATAAATCTCACGTCATCATCAGTGTTGGATGAGACATTTAAGGTATTCCATTCGTATGAGATCACACCTGCTTATTGAGCATATAAACGTGTAGGATATTGAGTCCCTAAAATTCTGTGTTGTGATTACAAGCCCAGAGCGCATCCTCAACGACAGGCACTTCCTCGACCTATGGAAGACAAAAACTTTCGTCAACAAACTACGATGCATAATCTTTGACGAGGCACACTGTATTAGCCAATGGTCGGGGGAGTTCTGGCCTGAGTACGCTGAAGTGGGCAGGCTCCGTTGGCTGCTCCCAAAGCATGTCGTTTTCTATGGCACATCAGCAACGCTGCCCTGTCATGTCCTTGATCATGTGAAGACCATTCTTCACATGCGACCGGAGAGTACTAGGGAGATCAGACTCACCAGTGATCGTCCCAATATCCACCTTGTGACTCTGGAGATGCTCGATCCCCTAAGCTCGTGTCATGACACCCTTTGTGTCTTCAGGTTTGATGGAGACCCGCCTCCACCTCCATTTATGGTGTTTTGTAATGACCGGAAGGAAACAGAACACCTTTTCCAGTATGCATGTTTGCACGCACCTGCGGAACTCACAGACAAACTAGTCTGGTTCCACTCTGGGATGAGCCCAAAGTTCCGAACTGATACTATTGAAAGAATGCGTCAGCGTGAGATTTGGGGGATATTTTGTACAGACACAGCTGGAATGGTATGTGTTTCCTACCGGTTGATGTCTTGGTTACTGAGCATGGGTTAGGGGCTTGACGTACATGACATTCAAGTGGTAGTTCAGTGGAGATATATGCCCTCGTTGTGTACTCTCTGGCAGCGGCTTGGTCGGGCAGTGCGAGATCCTTCAAATGAGGCCACAGGCATATATGTTGTCGAGCCACAGTATACGGACCATCATCGCAAGCGGGCAGAGCAAAGAGCTGCAGAGAGAATGGAGAGGGAGAAGAAAAAGGGTCTTCAGAGGGAAACTGAATCAGTGTTGCCTCCGAAAACAAAAAGATCATGTACGCAAGACGACAAGAGTACGCAGAAGAAGGCCTGGACTCAGCACAATATCACACTGGCATGTGCAACGCAGGCAGCCCAAGGTGCAATAAACAAACTAATCGTCATGGAGCAACATCATCAGGACTACAAGGAGGCAGCAATGGACACTTACATTAATGCACATTCACAGGGGATCTGTCGACGCAAAGTGTCTGAGGAGTTCTTCGGGAATATGCCCAGTGAGTGTCGTAACCTGTTGCCTGGGTGTTCCCGAATTGACCCACACTTAGCATCTCCATCACTGGCGTGCTCCAATGAGGGTTGCCCATGTTGTGTAGCCACTGTCTCAGGCCTGTGCTGTGATACCTGCAACCCAGGTTCATTCATCCTCCCTGCCCCTACGACAACTGCCCCTCGACAAACCTGTGCCCATAACAGGTTCAAGGTCAACAAGAGCAAGTGCAAAATGACAGATGCAGATGACAGCCTCACATCTGCGTTGCAGGAGTGGCGAGACGCTCAGTTAACAAGCTTAGGGTTTCCAGTGGGCGATGAGATGTATGGCTCACAGCTCATCATGACGGACAACATCCTCGAATGCCTTGTGGAGCTTGCTCATTTCAACCAACTCGTCGATCTTGCTTCGATCAAAGCCCAAGTGAACTGGTGCTATAGCGATCTGTGGGGCACACAGATCCTTGAAATCATCAAGAAACATGCTCCCTCGACCAACGATGCTGATCAACTTTCTGCGACCTCCCATCGACCACGCTTCAACCCACTGGTGCTGGAAACCTCCCTGTCCCATCCGCCTCTCACCAACATCCAGATGCCCAATCAAACACGTTCGCCAGCGAGCCAAATGCTTCTGACCCTAACCCCAAGTCACGTGTTAGGAACCGCCATTACAAGTGCGGTGCATGTGGCAGCCCTGGCCATATTGGTACGTCCGTTTTATCTCCTCTCGATGGCACAACTCAATTGCCCTTTAGCCTCAAATTGAAGCTGTCCACATCACAGGTCATATAAAGGAGATAGTAGACATGGCGTGAATGAGAACGTGTTTACAGTTAGTGCGCCTCCAGATCTGCAGCCTCGATTCCCTCTGATGGCGATTCATTCTCTAGCGCTTCTTCATCAGGTAGTACAGTCTTCTTAGCATGCACTGCCTGTATACCCTTCAGAATATAGTCCATTATTTCCCTCTCCACGACCCTGCCCTTTCGGAACGCACAGCAACCTGTTGACTGCATGTGCAGGCGCAGTCTCTCAATCATCGCACTCATGTTGGGCGGCATATGTTTGAGTGTTTGGCGCGAGAGCTGAAATGCCGACTCGACTATAACGTGGCAACTTCTGAAAACCTCTATCACAGGGGACTGTTGACAGATGTAGTCTACGTTCGGTTAGGACCAGTTCCGGCATATATGACCTGGGATGGTATCAACAGGGTGAGTGTTCCACTACTGAACGTAAGACAACTTACTTTGGTATACAGATTATTGCGTTCCACAAGCCAGTCGATCGGTCGGAACGTGTTTGGTCTTCCAGTTGGATTACACAGCATATTCATTTGCATGAGTCGGCTAAGGGTCCTCAGTCACGCTCACAGCACTAGCACTAAGTCCTAGACTCACCTCAGGTCTGGAGGGTATACCTCATGTAAATTCCTCAAAAATCTTGCTAATTGTGATGCATACTTATGCTTCCCGTGCTCAAGAAAATGTAAATCCAGTGAAGGAAAGATGCCTCGACCCGTCCAACATCGCCAACATTTATTGCGTTGCACAGGTCGACATAGAGGAGGTAATCGCGATTCCAAAGTGCTTGATTTTCGAATTGCTGATCTCTCTTGCTTTCCAGTTTTTTGTGTGACCGCCACAGGCCGTCCGTCGTCACAACATACTTGCGGACAATGTCTTCGGACATCTTCTCAATCAACTTCGAATCTGGCTTTGTCTCTGCAAATGCCTTGAGGGTTGTTGACTTTGCTGATGCCGAGTTGATGACACCAGGGACGACGCCTCCACTTGCCAGCATTCCAGGATAGCAGCACATAGTTCATGATGCACAACATCATGCATTCAACAGAATCCAGGCTTTGATGTCATCAAGCCCGTCTCCTGTGGTTGCAAGATCCCAACGTGCTGGTAAGTGCTGTTCATGTCATTGCGCCCTTCTTTGATTTGAAGGTAGATCCTCCATAGTGCATCAATGCACACCATCTTGAAATGGAAGAGTCCCAAAACAAAGACAACGAACTGAAACTGGTTTCTAGGACTGTCTTCTATGTGCCGAGAATCCCACACTGTATCGAGGCTCCTTCGTCAGGAGATCACCATGGACCAATAGGACGAATTCCGAGATGTCCACATCACCAGTGGACGCAAAGTCCGGCTCTGTTGGGTCACGAGGCCCCCTTGGCGAAGTAAGTTCTCCATTACTTCAACATTTCCGTCAACTGATGACTGTTTGATCTTCATCGACCTCATAGGCACTTGGTCAGTCTTCGATACTGGTATTCTGAACAAGGTCTCTGGTGCGTCAAGCTTGTCTGACAGGTACCCAAAATACTGGCCGTGATTGATCAATATTTCACGTACATGCCACACAAATGCCTTGCGTTGTGGGCTGAAATCCATTCCAGGTGTCTGAGGGTTGTGATCATATGTATTGGTTACATGGAACCTCAGGAGATCAAACTCGTCAATGTTTGCTTGTGAGGTCAATGAAGAAGGGTTCTGAGCAAGATTTGAGGGTCCTTGCTCCACAACGCTTCGGAGCAATGCAATACATCAATGTTGTCCACACCAATGAGAGGTATTGAAGTGGTGGATGTAGCGCTCACAAAGGACAATTGGCGAGCGAGAGTTGGCTCTGAAGTTTTGAAGTTGATGTCGAAATTGTCGTATGCGATAGCCATCTTGAGTGAGCGTAACCCCTTCTTTATTTTGTGGGCACTGTCTGTTGACATTGACTTCACGGCCCGTTGTACAGATTTGATACTGATTGTAAGACCAGTGTGTGCCAAGACTTCAGCAACACGCTGAGGGACGTTTGCCGAATGTACGAAGATCCTGAGGATGCTTTGGAGGTGATTACAAGTTTCGTTTGCACTCTGGAGAATTATACTGATGCAAACAACGCATTTCTAGGATTCCATTTACCACTGCATAAGTTTACACGAAAATAGTGAGTGCTCGTGACTCACAATCACTTGAATCGCAGTGTTTCTCTCAGAGGCACCCTTTCAAGGTCTCTTCTGGTGCGGCAGATCTTCTTCGGGATCAATGTCCACTTGGTTATCATCCCCACATTTTCCCAGACCATCTTCAGCCTCCATATCACCGCCAATCTCCTCCAGGGCCTGCTCCGATTCTTCAAATATTTCGGCCAGATTCATGCTAATTGGGTCAACTGTGAGTGTCATGCGCCGCCGTCCGTCCAGTGCTCCAAGTAGGTTGAAAACCAGGCTCCAAAAAGATGGTGCGACTTGATGCATCTTCTCTGCAAGACGAGGCATGAACGTGGACTCGATTTGCTCTGCCATCGCCACCCTTGCATCAAAGTGAAGACCATGCACTCTTTTGGTCAACTCTTCTATTTCAGACCGTAGTACTGAGCGTGTTATTTGAAGAGCCCACTGTGTTACTGGAGTAGATGACGGGATATGGCTAAGAAGCCGGGCACATATATCCATGGCATCGTGTTCCAAGTCCTCCCGAGCTGACCGAACCCTTTCATCTTCCAGGGTATAACACTGCAAGAGTATGTCGGAGATTAAGGAGGAGATTGTGTAGCTGTTCTCAGATAGACACAAAAGGACATTGTCAAGCTGAGAGTGTGTATTCATTGAGCAATGTACTGAGATTTTGTGAGCCAGAGTAGCAGATAATAGGACGCTGCACGTTCACGCGTCGATACACTCAACAGAATATTTTATTATCACTTTCCTCATATGGATGTACAGGTGTTAGTAATCAAGAGGCTCGAAATGTGAGGAAAACGTGACAAATTTGTCACAGCCCGAGATGCCCGTGACAAGTGTCCCCAGTCGGTGCATAGTGTAACAAGACGCGAAGTTGGATATAAAAGGAAAGTATGTGTGGGAAGACGGGATGTAAAAGGAAAGTGGCTGTGGGAAAAACCACGTGAGCTGTGAGTCATAGTCTCTTACACGGAGCATCGAATTGGGAAGGAGTCTGGGTCAAACTGAAATCTCAGCACTAACTTAGTGAGGTGAGAAACGAACTTCGGCAACACACTAAGCCCACTATAACAGATTATCTAATCTACGTGTGAGATACGATACTCGGATCTCGGGGGTGCATCTAGATAGATCACGACTTGCGCCACAGCCCACTAGGTTACCCGAGTGTGCGTGTAGTATGAGACAGTATGAGACAGCTGGGCGCCGTCGTACTCTCAAGGGCAGACACAAGCAAATGGCCCTGATGCAGAGTCTTTCGTCCATGCCACATTGTCCTCTCTCACATGTTTGACTAGGTTTGAGTTTCAAGTGCGCAGACTCGGAACCCACTTCCACTGGCAATCGTCGAACAGTAACTTGAAGCAATCGTACAGTAGCCTGAGCACGATCCAGTGCAAGTGAACGACAGCCTGAACGTGACGAAGACTCTGTCAGTACTTCCCCCGTCCTTTCGGCGTCGCGTATATCGAGATTAACCACAGCGAGTCCATATTCAGATTTGTGTAGAGTTATCACGGGGATGCGCTACTCTAAAGGAAAATATATGTACGCATCCGTTTATGTGCATAAATATGACGGAGAATTGTTGAGAATTGTTGAATGTGAAACAACATGTCACTGGTATAGCAATGATACACTCTTATTCTCCGAGGGAGGACTCGACTCTTTGACTAAACTCCAACTTTGTGTCGACGATTGTTACTGGGTGACCGGAGAGCTGGCGGGCCGCAACGAATTTTTCAACAGATGTTGGCGATTCGTCCTCTAAGTAGATCAAGTCAAGACATGGTAATACTTCAGTAACCATGCCGCGATGTCTTCCAATGCAATGGCAATGGGCCCTGCAAGATCCCGAGATACATACAGCGATTGCACGGCGGACAATTGACAGAGGAGCCATTCGACGTTGTCCGTACCCTCTAATTGACGACATTCTCTGGTTTGAACCTCGAGGGTGAGCTGGACTACATTGGAAAGTGTCGCGGAAAGTTGGTTGAATGACCGAGCTATAGTGGAAATTTGGAGGTCAATCCCTTCACATGAGATGTGCCAAATTGACGATGGGTGACGACGCATCTCTAAAGAGAAAAAGGAAGAGAAAAAACACACTCGCACATGCTTCAGCAGGGTTAAATTGGGGCCGATTGAGCGATCGAGAAACTTGGCGAGTCGAGTAACCGGAAAATCAAAAAGCTCATTCAAGTAATTTATGTAGATCCGGTCCAATAGAGGGCTGTCAATCCAGGCGACAAGGTTCTCCAAATACGCACAAGCACCCTGGAATGTGAAGTTGATGAGAGCAGGAAGGACGATTCGTGTTACGGGGAGTGGGCGTATTTGATCAGATGTAGACAATTCGAAATCAATGTCTAATGTTTCTAGTCTGATCAATGCGGCCAAACCAACAGCCATCGCCTCTGGTGAAATGTAGCCAGTTGGGGGTATATTGAAAAGAGAAAGTGTGACGAGGTTACTGGTGGACAAAAGAAGGGTTGGTAATGTCGGAAAGGGAATGTCGGACAGCTCGATTTCCTGTAAGCGTGGTGCAGACCCTCCCAAGAGTCCAGCTGGGAGGACTGGCAGATTTCCCCTTGACAAGGAAATTTCGAGACGCGTCAGCACCGGAAATGGCTCCTGCATCACTGTGACCATCTTCTCCAGTTCAGAGCCCGTTGCATCGAGCCTGACGTAACATATACGATCGGGGTGTTCAAGTGCGGCAATGACGTTGTCTTCACCTTCTGCCCCAAGGCTGCTGACGACATGTTTGTAATCAACAGTGATGGGAAATGTTGGCCAGATATGGAGACTCTTCCTAACGGGAGTTTCGTGTGTGCAGAGGATTTGGATATTGAGACGGTGTGGGGATTCAAATATGATTTGTCGCCATCTTCGACCGACTTGTACGAGTAACTCCCATTTCCATCATGATCCAACGCGAATTCGATAGTTGTCGGAGTAGGCATAAGTTTGACAGAAATCAAATATTTCAAGCAGGACATTGTCTGGGAGTTTGCCAATTGTCGTTTCACGCCCGCAACTCTCGCCTGCGCCACACGAAGTGAGTATTCGTTGCTGGTATCACGGGGTTACTGAAGGACGCACCTTCAGCAATCTCTCTTATATGTAAGGTCTCACTAGAGGTCTGATCACCCAGTATGGAGAGCGGATGAATGCTAATTGACGAATAAGAGGCTTCTAGTAAGACGGCGAACATACGAAGGCCTTAGACAAACCTCCAACTGCCCATTGATAATTATCTAAGTTCAGCTCTGGGGACAAATGTTCAATTAGCACCAGCTCTTCGAGTGGTCCTGTCCGGCTTCTTCAGAACGCAGTGAAGTAGGACTGGGACTCGGAGGCGTGTTTCGAACCTTTGGGTCTGCCCCTCAGCCGCGTGACGCGACGCGACAACGCAACATATCCGGCAAGTGCCGTCGGCTATGGTACCGAAACTTCTCTCCGAGTCCTCCCTGTTCGACCTTCGTACGCTCGCCACTGTAACACCCACTGACGATGACCTCGACGCAGAATCTTCCATGGTGCCTCCACGTGATGTCCAAGTCATTCTGTCTTCCGTGAGCTCACCACATCACTGGTCGACGAGCCATTCCAAACCTCCTCTCAGCCAAGTTTTAGTATATCGCCAGCGACCATTCTACAACCCCATACAACGACAGTTACTCGACGAGCTCCACGACCGCTCGAAGTCATGCTATGAGAACCTCGAGACAGACGGATGTTTGGCGACGACCGTGTCCCCCGGTGTTCATCACGTCATGACAGTCCAGACTCTGAGCGAGAGAAAGGCAACTGTCCCACAACCTCAGTATCTTGCTGTACGTGACTGGACGCTTCAGGGAGAGAAAACAAGTGCCGTCGTACTTCAGGGATGGGGATGATCCTATGACACTGAGGCAGAATCTACTTTCCACGAACCATCCTCCCTCGATCTCTGTTCACAGTGCCATCCAGGTTCCCCAACGTTTCGCAGAGCTTCCTGATTCCAAAAAATTTGAAGCTCCCGCACCGTCATCGACCGTCACTCATCAGTCTCTTGCTACTACTCCTACACGTCAACGGTGGCTGACCGGAGGTCACTGACCTATCCAACTCCTACCCGCTTCCACAGTTTCCGAATCGGCTATATAAACAGCGCGCGAAACACCCGATGTCACCTCAGGCATCGACATCATTATCATCATCCGACCGGCCAACCCGGCTCTGACGATGGCTGCTGGCTCGGTTTGCAGGTGAGCGTCGACGCCTGGCTTATCATTAACTAGCATTACCCCAACAGCAACATAGGATCGACCTTCTCGCACGTTGTGCCCCATGCGGCCAGTTACGGTTTCAAAGCCATCCTGACCCCGACAGGCGCATTCGTCAGAGGCTGGTGCTAACCCAGTCAGGGCCAACGGCGATGACGAATTCAGCTCCGAGTAGTATGACACGTTCGAAAGTCTTCGCGACCTAGGACCCGTGGCCCTCAAGGACATCGGCTTCGTCTCTTTTAACGCCTCCTACCCAGCCTCCCACGACAACCACTTCGTCTGTCTCTGAAATCATCGACTGCTTGCTCGACTGTCGTCCCTCGTCACGGGATCACACCTGCACCTGCTAGCCCACCAGCTTCAAGGAGTTCGTTAAGTACCTCTGGCCTCAACGGTGTCATTCGAACAAGTAGTCAACTGCTCACGAATGGCTTAGTCTTACCTTCCCTCTCGTATTTGAACTGTCACAGAACCGAGGCCTGCTTTCCCCATCATGGGTCTCAAATTGTTGTTGTTCACACATCAGGGACTAAGCGCACGCGTACTACGTTCGACTGGATGGAGACACCGGAGTTCGGGGTGTCATTAATGATAAGCATGCGAAGGCGCGGGTGGACCCCAAGTACGACTCGTGGCAGTGCGGATTGTGTCATGATTCTGGATGAAGTTTGGAGATGCAATGAAGGAAAATGCACATGTTGGTCCTGAAGCTGGCGGCTCAGGGCGCACAAAGTCCTAGACTGAGAGCACCAGTTGATCGGGGCTCGGTGGGTGGCGCACAATGGTTCCACCGTGGTCCGCTTCTTACCAGGATATTACGAGTTTTTCGATAATGGTTCCTTTTTAATGAGATCTCTACTTTGATGACACGGGTTTCTCATGCCCTCCAGGGTCTTTGCGAGAATATCATCGACATCATGGATTAACTCCCCATCGCTTGTCGCGACGCCACTGATCAATGTGATGACGTTCAAAAGAGTTTGACAAGGTTACTGGACCACTGGTGGACAAAAGAAGCGTTAGTAATGCGGGAAAGGAATCACCAGGAGATTCCTGTAATCCTTTTCACGGTCTAGTGGGTTAGACGAAATTATATTTTTGTCGGGAAAACGGCTAATTAATACTTAACAAATTTCACCAGAAAATGATTGTAATCAAATCTTACATTTATTCCAGATTATCATAATCTGTAAGTTTTAAACCATGAATAAAGGCTGTGACCATTATTCTCGAAATTCAAGCGTCGCAAATTTGGTGCAACAGAGCGCTGGATTTTTCACAAGTTTTTCTCCTTTGACAACTCTTAAAAGGACGAAAACATTTAATTATAGTTATCTTCCACTTATGGATCATGAAAGATTCTTAATTATCAGGCTCGAGGCGGTGAGACCGTGCAACGTTCCTCTTTACGGCGTTGCGTATGTCGTGTTGTGATTCTTACATACACTTGGTGAACATTCAAGGGTAAAACTCGGTTGCACCGTGCCGTTGTTGATCAATAACAGGACGCTTAGTAGTCTAACAGCGACAACTCCGCAAGCAGCTCTGTTGTGACAAGTGTCTATATTCGTCTCCTAAATGCGAGAGAGGATTAGAAGCATTGAATTGTAAATCACGACGCTATGAGTACGCAACTGGTATCGAAAATTCTCTTATTTGCTGATATAGGACTCACGTCTTTCCCTAAACTCCTCTATTGTGTTGACCGCGGTTACAGGGCAATCAGAGTGCTGGCGGGCTACGATGAACTTCTCGACGGATAGTGCCTGATTGTCCTCTAAGCAAATCAGCTCGAGAGATGGAAAAACTTCGGTGACCATTTCCGCCGTGAGGTCATTCAGTGCACTTGCAACGAGACCTGCGAAGTCGAAGTACACGAGCAGCGTCCGCACAGTGGAGAATTGGTGGAAGAAATGTGACCATTCAATATATGGACCCTCTAACTGATCTTCCTCAGGGTCAGTCTCGATTTCAAGATGGACCACATTGGGGAGCGTAGCGGGAAATTGGTTGCGCAAATGAGATATGTCGGCATCTTCCCAAATAACGCCTTCGTATGAGATGGAAATCGTAGCAGGACACTTATCCTGGTCTGGATCATTTGAGCGACGACAAAAGTTGAAGGTGATCCCGCGACAGGAAAACCTAACTTGCGCATGCTTGCATTCGGCTAGCTCGGGGCCAACTGAGAGATCGATGAACTTGGAGAGTTGCACGACCTGGATGTGAACAGGCTGATATAAGTAAGTTATCGAGATATCACTGATGCGGGGACCCGCAATTCGGCCGACGAGGTCCTCTAGATACTCGCTAGCGCCCTGAAATATAAAGGAGGCGAGAGAAGGAAGGACAGTTCGTGTCACAGGAGGCGGGTGTATTCGATCAGGGCGGTTAGTGGCTGAATGGAACCCAATGACAAAGGTTTCGAGCTTGGGCAATGCAGCCAAAGACACGACCATCGCCTCGGGTGAAATGTAAGCAATCGGGGGTATATAGAGAAGGCGGAGCTCGACGAGGCCACTGGTCGACAACAGAAGCGTTGGTAGTGCCGGATAGGGGACACCGACTAGGTTGATTTTCTGTAAACATGGCGCAGATCCTCCCAAGAATCCAGCAGGAAGGGCCGGTGTACTCCCATACCTGAAAAAAAGGTGGAGATTCGTCAAGACCGGAAATGACTCCTGCATCGCTGTGGCTATCTTTTCAAACTGCGAGCTCAATAACGCAAGCCTGATATCACTAACACGATCGACATGCTTGAGCGCGGCAAGTATATTGTACTCATCGTCAGCCGTAGTTTTGGATTGGAAATAATAATCCACAACGATAGGAAAGGCTGGCCAGACACCGAGATTCTTCCTGACTGGAGTTCCGTATGTGCAGAGGATTTGGAGTTTGAGGCGACGGGGTGACGCGAATACGAGTTGTCGCCATCTATGGCATACATGCACCAGGAAGCGCCATTTCCATGATTTCCATTGGCCATAATGTTGAAGGGTGCAGTCTTGATCCTTTCGACAAAAGTCAAATATTTCAAGCAAAACATTGTCTGGGAGCATGCTGATTCTTGTTACATGTCTGTCACTCTCGCCTGTACCACACAAGTCAGTACTCTATGCAGTCACTACGAGGGTAGTGAAGGACGCACCCTGACTGCCCCCATTCTCTTCGTCCTTGTGGCGTCTTTGAGAAACCTGTGTGGTGGGACCAGAGGAAGGATCACCCGGTATGGTAAGCGGACAAACACTGATTGAGACGAGTAGTGAATACTTAGGCCAATGGTAGGTAATACGGACACACCTGGGGGAGGAAATCGATGGAAGCGATTCAGCGAAACTCGGCAAGGGGACTAAACAACGGCTGATTGGAGAGAATTTGGTCAATCAGTCTAGTATAATGGCAAGCGAAGGCTTCAGACAAACCTCTGAATGCCCATTGGTGATGTAGATCCTGAGACCCTGAGGCCTGAGGCCTGACCTATGATACTACTGTAGGGATAACCCTGTGAGTCGTAGTCACGTCGTCCTGTTCAGCGTAGAGGCCAATGCGGCTGCCTGCGTAGCCACCAGTGAAAGCTATAACCGTTGGCAGTCCGTTGATTTCAGTGACACGCTACAGTACGCACACCAAGACGCACACGCTCACGGTTCGGACCTTGCTGTCTGCGGGCCGGTCGGACCTTGGCTATTCTGTACCCGGGCCGCTATCGCTTGGATTGTCAAGATCGCCTTCTCTTTTCCTTCTTGCTATGTGCAATAAGCCTCGTACGCACGTAGCGATGTGTTTTCAGAAGGCGGAATAATTCGCATACCTCCATCCCTCGCCATCGTGATGGGCGGCTCGAAAGGTACTTCAGCGATTCAAGCTTGCAGACATTGGAGAGTGCATAACAGAGCGTGAGGTGGCCAAATGGTATACTTGTAGATTTTACGAATAGTCTGCTATGTGATGTAGCGTTCATAATCCCCATAGACGTACGAAGCGAGGGATGCAGGCGAAGAACACGGTTATTCCATGTCAGGCCTCGTTTCTCGTTCCCTACGCTGACACCCGTGCTTCACCCACAGGAATGTATCCCCCCAGTCCTCCTTCAGTGTCTTTGGTGCGCTCTGTGAAGTGCAGAGCGACAAAGTATCAAAATTAGGAGTCCGTTCGACGGTACTATCAAGGAGATCCTTGTGCAGGAAGGAGAGGTAGCCAAAGTTGGCGACGGTCGGTGTGTCATTAAGACTGAAGAAGACGCGTCAGAGCATTTAGATGCGTCTACTTCCGCTTCCCCCTTGGGCGAACCGTCGCGCTGGGATCGGAGGCACGATGTTTCGCACGCACCAGGTGCCTCAGAGGATCCTCGGGTGGCCCGCCGCCCACACCCACTGGACCCGAACGACCCGCCAGCACCGGAGTTCAAGGCTTCTTCCTCCCAAGAGGCGGTGGCGGACGTCCTTACACCTACGTCAATACGCCACTTTGCGCGATAGAGCGGAGTGGTCATTACGTTGCTTGCCCCAGGGAGCGGAAAGAACGGACGCGTCGAGCGCATCGATGTGGATCGGTACATAAACAATCTGCGGGAGAGCAGCCATCTCATACCACACTTTCTCCTCCTGCGAAAGAGGATGTTGTAGTTCAGCTGGGACGGTCGCGGTACGGGATGTGGAAGGCTATGGGAAAGGCTAGTAAACAAGCCCTTACTCCTTGTATGCTTCTTCACTATTCGTTCTTTCAGAGTCTGGAGATTCCCAATTTGGGTGAGTGTCCTTGTCCTGGGAAAGCCTGAGCTGCTTAGATGTGTTTAGTTAATTAATCACTCTCGACCTTACTGCATTGTATAATATTCTCCCCATTTTCAACGCAAACATACCCCAGCACTATCTTTCAAGTTCATCATCACAGGAATAATCAACCCTGCCCATTGTCTCTGACTCGTTCTTCCCTGTACGCCAGTCCAGACCCAGCCTGCGTCAGGCACAATGACAAGTTAACAAGTCTCCCCGTCCTCCTTATGACCCTTTCCAAGGCCATGCACACCTGGCCACTTTTCCGCTCATTCTCACCGGCAGCGTTTCAGACGGCCAAAAGCCGGCGTTCACCGTGCGCCCAAATTTGGATATCTGTGGACACTGACGAGACTACACAAGCCAGAGGTCCGTCCTGTGGACAAATGCTTCGTCTACAACATCGCGCCTCGACCATTATGCACTTCGCGCATCTCTGGCGGCAAGTACCTGGCGTACTCACGCCTGCTTAACTCCCGCGACGGGACGGGACAGGCGAGCGGAGGATGAAGATGAGGACCAGCTGGTCGGCGGATCACTGTGTTGTGGAAGGTAGTTGGAACGTGCAGAGCTCACCGCTTTCGTAAAAACGTGGCGTGTGTACGTGGAACAGCCTGAACGGGTGATAGGTGAGGCCTTAGAGTATGCAGCTGGTAGTATGGAGCAGTCTCTTATTCACTGACGTAGGACTCGCCAACAGAAGACTGTTCGAGACGGTGGGACGTGTCAGAACTGTAGTCCTGGAGTCGCTGATAAAACTCCGTTTCTGTGTTGATCACGGTCACAAGGCGACCAGATAGCCGGGGCAGCGAGGAACTCCTCGACAGATTACGCCAGCTGATCCTCTAAGTAAATCAAGTCAAGGGATGGCATTAGATCGGCGGCCATATCCACCGCGATGTTTTACAGTAACAGTGAGGATACATGCAGCCTCCGCACGGTGAAGACCACTGAAGAATTATGGAAGTGCAACCAATCAACATCGTCCTCATCAGGGAAAACCTCCCGCGCTAGCGAGGATAGTGGCTGACTTAATTATTGGTAACGCGACAAGATGCGAAAGTGAATTAATAATTCCAAACTAAGAGTAGTAACACCACCACACCTTTGGATGGCAATAAAGTATCCTCAATGACTACGAAAATATCATGTAATTATCGCGATCGCTGAAGGGATTTATATAAAAAGTGTTACACTTCTCCAGTACTGTAAAAGTACGCCACTCCTTTGTATGCCCAGCAAAAATGGGATATAAGTGTACACTATGAATGATAGATTTGACAGGTATAATACTGGCACGCCGTTGGCCATGGTGTACAAGTCTGTTCACCTTATACAAAAGATGGTGGGCTCCAGGGTTCATGGGAATAGGCGAGAACCATTCAACGTATGTGAGATGTTCAGGAGGTGGGGTGTCTGAAGATGGGAAAATGTCGGGAATCACCTTCCTGGGTATTTCGAAAACTGCACAAACTTGAGCAATTCAATGGCCTGCATGATATGAGTCAGCACAGCAAATACTATATCTGAGCAAATCTTACCATTAGTACCATGTGCACCAGTGTCTGGATCTTTCCCACGGACAAGGACAGTATCAAACCGGGAAGGTATAGGGCACCCATGCTTGTCCTTTTGTTCCGGCTGAATTTGAATGGAGTCCACTATTTCTGAACCATTGGATGTCGAAAATTTTATCTTGTGGTACACAGGCACAGAACGGAAAGGAATGAGTGTGTTGGCAGCAAGTTTAAATAGCATTGCCCCAGAGATTGTGGGGTGGTTGGTCTGAGCTATGAAGTCAGCCAGTGCGTCTTGGAAGTCAACGGCACCATAGTTATGGGCCAGGTCGTTGAAAGAGACAGCTTTGACCGATGGGTGTTTAGCCATCTTCAGAGTTCGTGTGCCAGGCTGCGGTGGCCCAATCAGCTTTGCAGAAGGCACAATAACCTGTTCAGAATCCTGCTGCCATTTGACAAAATCTGTGTGATCTTCTACCTTCTCACGGCGTTCCACCCAAGTGGTCATCTGACCACCCGTGTTGTAGCGTTATCACCTAACGCTCGTTTGACTTGAACAATTCTGCGGCGTGATGTGCGAGTATACGGATGAATCTTGGTAATCACTGACAACTTAGCTTAGTTGCATGGCCACTAGGTTGGTTTGATAGACACTAGGGTATCCAAAGGACAAGCTTCAATTGATAGATTGGAAGAGGAGAAGGGATGAATGGTGATGATTCAAGAAGACCAAGCTGAAGAGCCTTGGTCTTTACTGAGCGGTTTATATACAAGTACTCGCTGGCTTTAAAGCGCAGCTGGAAATCCAAACCCTAGTACAATGCTACTAGTATTGAGTCATACAACAATCTGAAACACTGGTGAAACCCAAGTACCGGTGATGCGTAAGTGTCCATGACTAATGAAAGCTTACTATCGTAGTCATAACCATATAGTAAGTGTCCCGAACTCCGAGACCTTGTAATAATGCTGATGCTTAATTAGTCCGTATGATGTCAAACCGTGACATTACCCCTTTTTCAGGCAGAACGTCCTCGTTCAAAAACCCAAGGGATAATCCTCGCACCTCTGTTGATCGTAACTTCTTTGTCCATAATCCTCTGTAAGGCATTGGCAGCCTCAAGACGACGAGTACACTTCCTGACCTTGTTACCGACCACGTACTGTTTGTTCTCCAAAGCGGTAATCCGCTCGGCAAGATTGGAGTACCGGGTCGACAGACCTCCATAACGAAGAACTTCTGCCCATAACGACCGGTCTGGGATCTGAGCCATGGCCAAGTCGACTCCATGGGAGTCACCATACTCCTGTCGAAGATAACGCATCTGGTCATGCGTATAATCGCGTTCTACTGAGTCGAAGTCAGGGGCAGTGTTACATTCGACTGGACGTATCGACTCGACTTGAGTAGCGAGTGTGGAGTACCGGTTGTGCGAGGGGTTCGAGTGTCGATGTCTCCGTAGTGACTGCCAAACCTCCCCCGATGAGGGTCGTGGATATGGTGCTGACAGTATGCGAGAGCGTAGGGTATGACCCTAGGCGGAGTAGTGAATATACGAGCGACGGTGTTAATACGAAGTATCTCCAATTGTCGTAGAGAAGAAGGTTGGAACTGACAAGTCAACTGGACTTGGATGCAGCCCGCAGTGTGTGACAGCGTGAAGTTGATGAGATTCAAGAACTCAGACCTAAGGTCTAAGTCCGTTATGAGTACACATTATATACGAATCGGGATGCGCCACTACTGGTAGTTGGGCTACTAGGACCGCCACTAATACTACTAGTATCAGTATAAGTATGACGCCATATGGAACAGTATCGAATGAGATAGAAGTATAGTGACGATAAGAAGGGGGTCAGGAGACCGAGAGGCGCGCGGGAACAGGGAGTACGAGATAGAATGTGAAAATGGTCCCAATGATAGTCCATATGACGCGAAACACCGTAGCAAAAGTTCAGGCCAAACGGTCAACATAGGTGACACGCGTGGCTGATCGTAACAGGCAGCGTGTACTTCACCTTGCTGAATTTCTCCTCCTTTCTCCATACATCCATAAACAATGGGGTTGTTGCCGGGCATCACATGGATGTACTTGGCAACAGTAATATGACCATTGATGGTCATGTGGAAGGCGATGAATCTGGGAGGTATATTCAGTTCAAACCCGTTGGGGGCGTCAGCCTTGTCCCGAGCGCGTTGCTGGTCAGCTCGGTCTCCGCTGCCACGATAGTTGGGGAAGCAAGGGCTCTCTTTTGCTGCTCCCAGACCAGCTCTTCTTCCTCACCTCACCCTCCTCGGCACAGATGATACCCCTTCATCTTGGGATCCCAGTACTTTGTGGGGATCTTTGTTTTCTTTGTCCGACTCGGCTTCCCAAGCCCGGATGGTGGCACGGATGTGAACACCCCAGGACGTCGTAGGGTCCATGATGACATTGGCAGGGGGGTCGACATTAATATATCGAGGCGTTGGCGGCGGAGGGATGTGGACGGGGTCGTTATTACATGTGCAATTGTAGATGAGTTGTCCACAGTCATAGTGGATGTGGGAGGAGTTGGCATCAGGATGGCCTGGACATGACAGGGCGGTTTGCTTACAACTTCCACAAACTCTGACCATGTCACTGAGGTCGGAGCCGCTTGGAACCTTGATAAGCGTCTGTGGAACAATGATACTCTGGACGCGAGCAGTTGTTGTCTCCTCCACTCCCGATTGGTCTTCCTCCAATCCTCCAGCGTCGTATCCGCATACATCAGGGGTTTCGGGGATGACATCGCTGGGTTCGATGCATCGGAAGGCGGCAGCGACTTCTGCATAGGTGGGTTGTTGGATGGTAGGGACATGATAAGATGATGATGATGATGGAGAAGCAGAGGGGGGAGTGGTCATTGTTCGACGAAGGAAGAACTGATGTGCTCCATCTAATGACTGGCCTGCTTTTATGTGTGAGGAGGCAGGATTCAAAGACCGTTTGAACTCAGCTAAGGCATCAGGGGCATGTACGTCAGTGGCATTGACCCACTGCGACTCCGAGTCTGGATACCCCTTCCATTTGATAAGGAACTGTTTGTGCCTTGTCCTGCTGAATTGCTGTTGGTCTAGAATCTTCTTGACTTTGTATTCTTCTTCCCCATCGATTAATTCAGGGGGAGGTCTTGAGAAATTTGGTCCATGAAAGGAAGTCTCGCTATAAGGAGTGAGAAGATCGATATGAAACACGTCATGAATGCCCCATTTGGCAGGTAGTTCCAATCGATAATTGACTGGGGACATCACCTGAATGATTTGGAAAGGTCCGTGTCTCTTGGGCGCAAGCTTGGCGCTGGGTTGATGAGTCCTCAGGTGACGTCCCTCTAGCCACACATGATCCCCATTTGGAATTTGGGCGTATCTTTATGTGATACCCATGACTTTTGTGCCTTGATAATTTGTTTTTGAGCGTGTTCCCGTGCTTGTTTGAATTGATCTAGGCGTAACGCCACTTGCGGAAGGGGACTGGGCGTCGAGTTCCAACCAGCATGAGGATTATGCCCCATCAATAAGAAGAATGGAGACTGCCCTGTGGCCTCATTGGGCCAATTGTTATGCGTGAATTCTGCTATTGGAAGATAGAGATTCCAATTGTCTTGTCTTTCATTTACCCAAAAACGAAGATATTGTTCGAGCCATTGATTGGTCTGTTCTGATTGTCCATCTGTTCGAGGGTGGTATGCGGTGGAGATGTTTTGGCTAATCCCCAATTGTTTGCATAGTTCTCTTGTAAACTTGGATGCAAATCTGGGGTCTCTGTCACTGATGATTTTATTCGGTAATCCATACCGCGTGAACACATGTTTGATGTATAACACAGCTGTTTCTTCTGCGTCAATTTCTTCGTTACAGGGAATGAACACCGATGCTTTGGTGCAGTCATGATCCGTGACTGTAAGAATGGAATCGTAACCCTGCGCGATTGGTAATTTAGTAATGAAATCAAGAGCGATGGTTTCGAATGGCATAGCTTCTGGTTTAGGGAATATTGGTTGTAGTGAGGCCTTGATAGGGCGATTGTTGATTTTGTGCCGTTGGCATTCGGCACACCCTCGTACATACGCTAATATGTCTTGTCTTATCATTGGCCACCAATAATATCTTTCCACTATTTTGCCAGTTTTGCTGATCCCGGGGTGACCATGTACTGGAGTATCGTGATGAGCGGCGATTATTGATTTTCGTTCTTCACTTCCCTTTGTGATTACCTTTCTGCCTTCCTTGTACCATACCCCGTTGATCTTTTTGAGTTTGTGCGAATCCACCCATGGTTTAACGATATTCTTGTCTTGGGTGTCTTTGTCTCTAGTCGACATCATTTCTTCTACTGCAATTGTTACAGATGAATGAGTTGGCATTCTGGTATGGTGTGCGTTCGTGGCTCATATGAATAATTTGTCTGGTAGTACTGTAACATCTTCGTTATCTTGTTCCCCATGATCGTAATCGGGTCGTCTTGATAACGCATCTGCTCGTCCATTTGCCGTTCCTTTAATGTGGTGAATTTCAAGATCATATTCCAATAATTCCAGTACTTCCCTCGCAACTCGTCGACTAATTTTTTGAGGTTCTCTCCAGTACCGTAAGTTCATATGATCCAAAAATACTTTGATTTTGTGGGGTGATCCTGCTAGTAAAGGTCTCCAATGGCATAATGCTTTGACTATTGCTAGTAATTCAAGGTCGTATATGTCGTAGTTTCGTTCCGCTGTGTTTAGGGTTGCGGAGTAGTAACCTATAGGGTGTCTTTTGCCATCAGTTTTCTTTTGAAGTAACACCGCTCCCACTGCGAATCCTGATGCATCCACTTCTAATTCGAATTGATCTTGTAACACCGGGTGTGCTAATACAGGTTCTTCGGTAACACGTTTCTTCAGTATATCGAACGCGTGCTGTTGCTTCGGGCCCCATTGCCATTCCGTCGTTTTCTTTGTGAGTTCATTCAATGGTTTCGCGAGTGATGCAAAACCTCTGATGAATAGGCGGTAAAAATTGCAAAAACCCAGGAATGATTGTATGTCCTTTACTTTCGTTGGGGTTGGCCAATTTTTTATGCCAGCAATTTTGACCGGATCCATGCGTGTTACCCCTTTTTCAAGGATTACCCCCAGGTAATTGAGGGAGGATGAGTGGAAAGTGCACTTTTCTGGTTTGAAGAAAAGGTCGTATTTCACTGCTATTGTCAGTACGTCCCTGACTGCTTTGACATGATCCATTATATTTGTTCGAGTGGCGATGCCAATATTGTCCATATAGACGCGAATGGTGGTGCCTTTCACTTCGTGCTTGGCGATCGTGTCTCGATATATGTGATTCATCATCGATTGAAATGTAGCGGGTGAATTTGTCAGTCCAAAGAACATTACTGTGGGTTCGAAAAGTCCGTATGGCGTTTTAAACGCTGCTTTATGTTCATCTCCTGTTCTGATGCGGATATTGTTATACCCCCATCGTACGTCGAGTTTGGTGTAGATGTGTGCACCACTAAGGTCTTTGATGAGAGTTTGGATGAGTGGTAAAGGATAATTGTTGCGGATGGTGAATTCATTGATCCATCGGTAATCCTGTACCGGGCGTAGCTTTCCGTCCTTCTTTTTTACAAAAAGAATGGTGATGCGTACTGCGATTTAGAGGGTCTGATATATCCTTTTTGAGATGTTCTGTGATAAACTCTTGTAATGGTTTATCTTCCAATTGAGAGAGTTCGTAGATGGAGCAATTAATATGATCTGGGGTGTTGGCTTTGAATTCAATAGCGTGATCCCATTCCTGAGATGGAGGGAATTGATGGGATTCTTCTTCGCTAAAACTTGTGCGAAGTTGCTATATTCCTCTGGTACATTGACTTCTTCGTTGGTCCTGCCGCAATAGCGAGATCAGTGGCTGCCCCTCTGATAGAACATTGCTCCCCTAATTCGTTTATGATATTGTGTTTTATCGTTTCTGATAGTAAATGGGCTACTACGCTAGTGTTGATTTCGGGTGACATGATTTGATCACAATTGGTAGAGTGTTTTCATCGATAGTCCCATGCTTCCAACTGAATTTTGGTTCGAAGGTGCTAAGCTATGGGTACCGAGGAGAAGATCTTCTTGTCCTATGTCCGCTAATATGAATCTCATTTTCCTGACAATTCCTTTTGTCAATATTTGTAGATCGACAAATGAGTAACAGATCCCTTTTTGTTATGGGTGTCATCTATATTGAATAGTTGTTTTGGTTGTGGCAATAAAGCCATTCCCAATCCCATTTGTTTCACAAATCGAGGATTTATGAATTGTCCGTGGCTCCCGAGTCCACTAATGTTTTTATATCGGCCTTGTTGCTGCTGGTTCGGATTGACACTGGAATTCACATAGAACGGAAACGAGTTATGTATACAGCATTGCAACGTAATGCCCTCACCCAGGCCGTTGGGTTCAGGCGTCCCCAAAATCCTTATTTCCCATCAACTCCTGCATCGCCATGGCTTTGAATTCTTCAGTTTCATTGGCCGCCGTTCACAGCCAATCGTTTTCCTTTCTTCGTTGTGCGGTTGTCTGACACCATTTGAGCGATGTGGAGATCTTCTCTGACCTCAGTACGATCGTCCACCACTTCTATGCCTCGAGAGTTACTGTATGGCCTCTGTGGTTGACGTGGTTGACGTGGCTGGGAGCAATTGTGACTGAGATGTCCTTTCTTTTGACAGTTATAACAGGTTACTTCCCTGAGGTCCGGGGGTTGTCTCCTCTGCAGGAACCCTTCTTGAGGTTTGAAGGGTGGTCAGGAATTATTAAGATACGGTCTTGGTTGTGCCAAGACTTCTTCTGCATGTGCCAACTGTCCTCTGACCCTGGCTCGATCTGCTGATGTATCCATTGCATCTGGATGACGTCTGAATTGCCTCCAATTGGTTTGATTCGGTGGTGGTGGTTGAGGTTGTATTTTATACTGATCGATTTTGTTCCTCATGTGGAGATACTGGCCTTGACGTTTGATAGCTGCTCTTTTCCAATCCTCGTAGTCTGTAGGATCGTCGTGCAGATAGATGGTTTCGTGTAATTTGGTTGGCAATCTGTTTGCAAATAGATCGAGGACCATTGGTTGATCTATATTGTAGCCAGCGTATCTGACCAGTTGTTTGAATTTTGCCATGTACGCATCAATGTCTCCTTTTTCCATCTTGATGCCCCTTCGCAATTCTGTTTGCGCCTTCTCTTCTTTCAGAGTGTCTGCGTATTGCCTCATAAATGAGGAATGTGTGTTGTACCATAGCCAATTGTCGAAAGGATCTCGTCCGTTGACATCCACTTGGACTCGTAGCCAAGCCACCATTGATCCTACCCATTTGGTCACTGCAGTTCCTTGAATATAGGTGAGAAACAACATAGCTTTCTGATATGGACTGCGCATGATAGAATGGGTGGAGTTGATTCCTTCGTATAGACTCCATTGCATTAGAAATTCTTCTGCTTTTTCGCGATCGCCCGCGAATACAGCTGGTGGGTTTCCACAAAATTTGTTGTGAGCCGCTGGTAAGGGTGCTTGCGCTGCTGGTATAGGTGCTGGCGGGTTTCCAGCAGGTGGTCCTGCTCCGCCTGCTCCTCCACCCCCTCCATTTCCTCCACCTCCTCCACCTCCTCCACCTCCTTGTGGTGGGTTTTGTGGTGGATTTCCTTGCGGTGGGTCCACAAGTGCTTGAAATGCCGTGACCGTTGGTGCAACTGGTGAGTTAGTGAGAGAATATGTTGGTTGTGTAGATGAACTTCCCGTGGCAGCCTGAGTTTGAACATGGGAGGTGAGTGTCGCCATTGCTTCTAAGCGTAATGCTTCCGTAGCGATTGCTAAATTGATTCCTTGTTGTGATGGAGAAGATGATCTTGCTCCAAGAGATGCGTTACTCTTGGTACTTGGTGATGGGGGTGGTGTAGTGGATGTTGCTCTGATGGTTTCGATTGCGGTACTCAATTCTTGTACCTCTTCCTGTGTAAGTTCGTTGATGTAGATGTCATAGCCTAGATCTTCCAAAGCTGTTCGAAATCCTTCCCACTCTCTGTCTCCATCCTGAGGTTGAAACCAGCGAACTTGAACCCAAACGTATCAATCATAGATAAACTCAACTGCGACAGTCCGGTTGTCTTCTCGACTCTTGGCGTGATATCCTGTAGTACCTGTAGTTTTACTATACCGGTACTCTGTATTCTTGCGAAATTGTTGTGGTACGTTGTCAGTGCCTCTGTGTTGGAACCAAAGATCGTCACAGTTCCAGCAACGTTCTTGAGTAGTTTCTGATGACGCCACGTTGAAGCTTGGTCTTAATGTAGCATTATCACCTAACGCTCGTTCGACTTGAACAATTCTGTGGTGTGATGTGCGAGTATATGGATGAATCTTGGTAATCACTGGCAACTTAGCTTAGTTGCATGGCCACTAGGTTGGTTTGATAGACACTAGGGTATCCAAAGGACAAGCTTCAATTGATAGATTGGAAGAGGAGAAGGGATGAATGGTGATGATTCAAGAAGACCAAGCTGAAGAGCCTTGGTCTTTACTGAGCGGTTTATATACAAGTACTCGCTGGCTTTAAAGCGCAGCTGGAAATCCAAACCCTAGTACAATGCTACTAGTATTGAGTCATACAACAATCTGAAACACTGGTGAAACCCAAGTACCGGTGACGCGTAAGTGTCCATGACTAATGAAAGCTTACTATCGTAGTCATAACCATATAGTAAGTGTCCCGAACTCCGAGACCTTGTAATAACGCTGATGCTTAATTAGTCCATACGATGTCAAACCGTGACATGTGTCCTTGCAATTGGATGCATGAAAAGTGTCTTTTGCAAGCAAACAATGCAGCCATTCTGTCTGCTCTGTATTATAACCATCAGTAGTGCCGAAAAGGTGGATCGACGGCGCATAATGGATCATGCTGTGGATTTTTGGTAAGTTGAAATTCTCATGAATACCCAAATCCAAAAATATATCCTTATTGTTGTGGAAGCGCATAAGCGACGCCTCCAAACGTGTGATGGTTCCAGATGTGTGAGATGGGAACTGAGCCAGGAATAGGAAGTCAAGTAGCGCACAGACTACTGTGACAAGGCATGGCGAGATCTGTCCATTGGGAAGGGGGAGATCGAACATGAGGCCCAGGATAAGCCGTGAAATGTATTTGTGCTCCTTGCCCGTTATGCGACTGAGACCTGAGATACCCTTGGCAAAGATGTGAATGTGGTGATTTGGTGGTATCCTCCGACATCGTGCGTCAATTTCAGCTGATCCGAAGGCCGTAGTTAGCCAAACAACTAAATGTTTGAGCACACCTTGCAGTAACTGGTGCAGAATGTCAGGCGTGATGGAAAGAAATACATTGGCCAATGGAAGCGTCTCCCAGAATGGGTGGTAAACTGGCTTCTGGCCTGCCTCACGACACACCAAGTGAAACGCACGTGCATCGCCATCAGCCAAGTTGTATATGTCCCTGATGCTGTCATAATTATGGGGGGAAACCTGTTGGGTGAACCAAGCTTGTCAGGTGGCACAAGACATTTCAGGCAATGCCCATTGTACATGCAAGTTACCAATACTTGCTCCGGGTAGTCGCCAATGAACAGTGCGAAAATGGGATGGCACCGGCGCATGACACCATCCCCACTCAGCATTTCAATGCTGCTTTCACCGTAAGTTGTGATCGGTTCTAATATAACTTGCATACAGGAGTGGTAAAGGTTTCCGAGTGCACTGCGGTGACCTGTCTTGTTCGAAATTCCTTCCAGCTTGTGGTTGGAATGTAGCCAATAAGTAGTTGGGCATGGTGTGATGGCTTTCGGTGGATGTCCTTGGGAATGTTTCCTATGGTTATGTACACAGGGTACACAGTCGTCCCTCGGAAAAGTGTTAACTGGGTCTTGTCTGATGAAATAATGACTGGAACAACCGTAGCACCAGGTCGCTTCGCTTCGAGACTTGTCTGTGCCAATACTTACATAGTTAGTTTCAATCCTATTCGAGAATGTAGCTACACACCTGGACTGCCCACCACCAATCTCCGGTGTTCATCTCGCTATACACATGGTCTGTGCGCTCATTATCTGTATAATGCCACTCTGGTGCGACAATCAAATCCTGGGCAAATCCAGGGTCTCCAAAGAGTGAACGGATGCAGGATAGTATATCACGGAAATAAAAATCAAGTGTCTCTCCTCCAATGATAAAGCTGCGGCACTCGAAGGATGGACGCCCAGGCAACATGTCGATAATGCAGCCAATGGTCCTGACCATCTTCCATAATTGATGGCTGTACTGATGGTGATCCCACCCCAATACTCATGGGCCAGCCGATGTCGGCCAAAATGTGATATTTCTCCAGTATTCATGGGCCAGCCAACATCGGCTCAGAGTGGAATATATATATGAATGTACATTCCAATGATATATTGCAATTAAAATGATATATTTTATGACCTTCCGATCCACTGGGAATTGAAATGGAGCTTATTTTGTATATATTATGCAAAGCAGATTCCTCCAATATTCATGGACCAGCTGATGTCAGTTCAGAGTGCTTTGAAAGTACATTCCAATGATATATTGCAATTAAAATGATATATCTTATAGCATTCCTATCCACTGGGAACTGAATTGGAGCATATTATATATATATAATACAATGCAGATTCCTCCAATATTCATGGATGAGCTGATATCAGCTTGGAGTGGAACACAATTGTCAAAAATGATATTCTATCCATTCATTGATCCATTCACTGTAATGGAAATGAAAAGCATTTATATAGAGAATACCAAGGAGATTCCTCCAATATTCATGGGCCAGCCAATATCAGCTCAGAACAGAATCCAATTCAAGAAAACCACATTTTGTTCATCCACTGCGATTGATATGAGACATTTTATTATATACTTATATGTTCAGAGTTAAAATAAAATAGTATTCATGTAGAGGATACAAAAGAAACTCCTTCTGATATTTATGGGTCAGCTGATATCAGGTCAAAGCAGGAATAACTTTTTTAAAAAGCCAGTTTGTATCTCCCTTGTGAATTGAATGAGACATTTTACCATCTTCTTATCTGCTGGGAAGTAAAGTGAAGCATAATTTATTTAGGGAATACAAAGGGGACTCCAATATTTTTGGGCTAGCTGATATCAGCTCAGAGACGAAGTAAATTGTCAAAAAGGCCATTCTGAACATGCATTATGCTTAAATCAGACAATTTATTGTCTATTTATCTACTATGAATTGAGATGACACATAATTTGTATAGGGAATAGGAATGTATCTGCATACACTGACTTTAGAATAGGTACTAATATACTAGAAAGCATATATGCTAGATGAGAGAAAATGCCACAATGGATTGGCCATATGGGTTCAACAATTCACCTACATTAGATGTCCATATGAGCATATGCACCTATTTTATATTGGCACATACCATGATCCATGGAAGAGGTGCAACACTGGAGAATATACAGCTCAGATGTATATGGAGCATATTGAGACATGGTCAGTGTGACTATTACAACACATGGTCTACATATAGACATAGTGTAAAGCATGTTCTACTTCAGAGGATATGCTATTCAGTGTAACGTCCCAGGTCACAGTACGTATCTGACCTAACCCATAACTCAAGGGACGTAGCAGACGAGTAGGGTAAGGGGGATGACGAGTTGCTCCCTAATACTTACCAAGGCAGTGCGGACTATTACTGATGATGACTGATGACCTTACTGTACGATTACTGAGCAGACGTGGACAATTATACAGCAGAGTAGTAGTAGTGGCGGTCTCGCTGACGAAGGCAGACTGCAGCATAGTGTTATAAGGAAGCTATCGACTGTTGTGGTCGATAGCTTGGATTTCTTGTACCTTTCTCGCCTTCCTATCAAATCAGTCTTGTCTTCTCCACGGTTAAAGTATGACGGCGTCAGAAGACCAGGACAAGCAAAGTCAAGATACTACTATTAGTATCTAGTGAACTAGCCGAACTCCGCCTTCGAGTGTTGAGACGATCACTCAGCCTGCGCGCTTGAGGATTTGCTAAGTCACCGCGTTCACCTTTACATTGCCTAAGTCAGGCTCACGTGCTGCTCGCACGTAACATTAAATCCAAGCTCTTCAAAACAATCGAACGCCATGGCTACCATCAACACTAAAGACGGCTGGAATTTCCAACTGTACCGAATCGAGTCAAGAGAACGGGACACACCCGAACGATACCTCGTAGGACGAGTGAGGTGGCAACATGTACCAGATACTAGAAGGACCGACGAGAACAACACAGGATATTACGCGGAAGCAGCCACCGCACAAAGGTATCATCCCGTAGTCTTCAACAAAGAGCGCTGTTGCTGGGTCGAGCTCAGGTGGAGCAACACCAACAACTACTTCGAAGCAACACGACCGGCAGCAGACGACCTACACATCAATATACCGCTAACCGAAGCGCGACCAATCAGTCAACAAGGACCCATAGATGGTCAAAGCGATCAAAACCTCGACACAGAACCACCAAGAACCGAGTTTCAACTACGAGCAGACACCCCGGCGGCATCAAGCCACACTAGCAACCGATCACCAACCCCGCGAAGTGAAGAGGTAGAACCCAAAGAAATCGCAGTACACTCACCAGAAGTAGATGCACTCGCCGCGCAAACAGCCGAGTTACACATTCCCGAACCTATTCGAGGAATGCCATACAGCTACATGACGACTCAAACAGAAGTGTCACCACCACGGCTTGTCATAAACGAGCAAACCGGCCACGTCCAAACAATACAACCAGAAGACATGCAGGCCGTAAACCGAGCAATGGGACCAGACATTCCTGACGCACCAAGCAACCCAGATGAACAAAACATGTTCTACGAGTTCCGAATTGACCGGAACAGAGTACCATCACCCGATAACAGACCATTCCCACCGTTGCGACAGCAAGGGGGAGGACCGCCAGGAGGAGGACCGCCTCTACAGGGACCAGCAGTAGCCCAACACGGACCTCAAGGGAACGATAAATTTATCGGCAACCCACCACCGACATTCACAGGAAACAGGGCACAAGCCGAAGCTTTCATCCTCCAATGGGAGGTCTATGCAGGAGTCAACGCAAATCATTCAGCTATGCTGAATAAGTATCAAAAAGCTATGTTGTTTTTCACATACATCCAGGGAAATGCGGTTAACCAACGGGTCATGTCCGCAAGTCGATGGCTCGTTAACGAAGTCGCCACGGGAACCAATCAATTCGACAATAGACTGTGGGAAAACTTACTCCACACATTCCAAAGGCAGTTCGGCGACGTTCTCAGCAAAGAACGAGCACAAGCCCAACTCGATGCCGGTATTCACATGAAGGATGGAAAGATTGACGACTATATCGCCCAATTCGAACAACTTGTTCGACACGCGGGATATAACATCAACGCCGAACAAACACTCAAGTACTTCACAAGAGGGTTACCGAGGGCCCTATACGAAACCATGTACCAACACGATGATCCCCGGAACTATGAAGAATGGAGGGAATCCGCCCTGAAGAGACAGCAAAAATGGATTCACATGCAGACAGTCAGGGGCAACCTTGACGCCTTCAAACCAGGACGAACGCCAGGAGGGGCCTTAGCTAAGTTGCTCGCACCACTTAGTGATGACCGAATGGACACCTCCGCAGATCGAGTACGAGGACGACTAGCTGGAGCAGAAGATGTGTTCCAAAACTACAGACGGAACGACAATCCACCGCCACGCCCGCCATTCCCACCACATGGAGGATTTATGCAAAGACAGTTTAAACGAGACCACAGCCAAACGCAGTGTTACAACTGCCAAAAGATGGGCCACATCAGTCACGATTGCAGACAACCACAAAGACGCCGCGAAACGCAAACATGCACAGCTGAAACCACGCCAACTAAAGAAGAAAAGGTGGCGGAATGGCTGCGAGGAGTTGCAGGAGATGACGAAGAAGTAAAGGACCTGGTCCTACAACAGTTGATGGGACAGGATTTTGGAAACGCCTAAACCCGGTGGCCTGGGTGAGGGCAATACATTGTAACTCTGTGTACATTATGCGCTACCATTCTATGAGAGTACCAGTGTCAATTCGCACAAGTTACAACATGGCTGATATCAAAGCGTTAGTAGATTCAGGAGCCACCGACAATTTTATCCATCCACAATTCATCAAAAGGATGGGTCTGGGACAACGGGCATTAGATAAGCCCACAAACATTTATAACATCGACGATACCACTAATAAAGCAGGGCAGATCACGCACTACCTCACGCTCAACGTAGAAACAGGAGGAGCTCAAAGGGAAATGCGCTTCCTCATCACCGACATTGGCAAAGAAGACATACTACTAGGGTATCCATGGCTCGCAACCTACGAGCCAAGGTTCAGCTGGCATCATGCCACCATCAACAAAAAACAACTCCCCATAGTACTACAATCAGTCAACCCAAACAACAAAAAAGCAGTACTGGCAAGGTTGCTCAACGAAGAAGAAAACGATACCAGAGTATCACGGATGTTCACCACAGAAACAAAAGAACAAATAGTGACAAAATTGGAAGAGCAAGTATATGGACGACGATCAGCGGTCGAACTAGCGATCCATGCCAAACAGTATACCAAAGAAGTCGACATACCAAAAGAATATAAACAATTCGCGAAGGTATTTAGCGAAGAAGAAGCAAAATGGTTCCCACCGAAACGAAGTTGCGATCACGCAATAGAATTCAAAAAAGGGGTACCAGATGTAATTGACTGCAAAGTATACCCGATGACAAGGGTTGAAGACGCAGCGCTGGATGAATTCATCGACGAACAAGTAGAGAAAGGATACATTCGCCCCTCAAAGTCCCCGTACACATCATCCTTTTTCTTTATTAAAAAGAAGGACGGGAAGCTACGACCCGTACAGGACTACCGCAAAATCAACGAATGGACAATACGAAATCAATATCCGCTCCCTCTTATCGACGACCTAATCAGGGATCTCGGAGGAGCACAGAGATTCAGCAAACTGGAAGTCCGGCAAGGATATAACAATATTCGAATCAAGGAAGGGGATGAACACAAAGCCGCGTTCAAAACACCACGGACTCTTCAAACCCACTGTCATGTATTTTGGCCTGTGCAACTTGCCGGCCACATTTCAAAGCTTCATGAATGACATCTATCAACCGACTATAGCGAAACACGAAGCATTCGGAACAAAAATCAGGGTCTATATGGACAACATCGCCATAGTGACCAAACGACAACCACTCTTGCTCAAGAAACACCAAGAAGCAGTCTGCGATGTGCTAGCAGTGGCACAGCAACACGACCTATTCTTCAAACCCGAGAAAGGTATCTTCAACGCTCCCAGTATTGATTACCTGGGGGTAATCCTTGAAGAGGGGGCAACACGTATAAACCCCGTTAAAATTTCGGGCGTCCGCGACTGGCAATCGCCAACATCAGTAAAAGACGTACGATCATTTCTTGGTTTTTTTAACTTCTATCGGCAGTTCATCAGAGGCTTCGCCACCATCACCAAACCACTAAACAAATTGACACGCAAAGATGAACCATGGCAGTGGGGCACAAGACATCAAAAAGCGTTCGACACGCTCAAACAACGGGTAACCACGGAACCCATTCTCGCGCACGCCGACCAGACACAACAGTTCGACCTGGAGGTAGACACATCAGGCTTCGCGGTTGGAGCGGTACTACTCCAAAAGAAAACGGATGGAAAACGACATCCCGTAGGATACTACTCGGCGACGCTCAACGCAGCCGAGCGAAACTACGACATCTACAACCTCGAACTACTGGCCATTGTAAAGGCATTAAGGAACTGGAGACATCTATTGGCAGGATCCCCACACAAAGTACGCATATTTTCGGACCATCTCAACCTTCGATACTGGCGAGACCCCCAGAAAATCAGTCGGCGAATAGCCAGAGAGGTACTGGAACTAGCAGAATACAACTTCGAGATACACCACGTCAAGGGGACGGCCAACGGAAGAGCCGATGCTCTATCTCGATGACCCGATTACAATCAAGGAGAGAAAGACAACGAAAATGTCGTTGTACTGCCAAACGAAATATTTGTGCGAACTGCTACGATCACCACACAGCAGGACGAACAAAAAATACGCAAGTGGGTTGATCCCCATAAACTAACAAAAGCAGATGGACTCTGGTGGTATCAAGGACAAAGGCTTGTGATAACGGGAACAATGGAGGAAATCAGAGAAGTAATCTCCACACATCACGATCCCCCCGTTCACGGCCATCCAGGAATAAACCAAACAACACAACTAGTGGAGCGCCATTACTGGTGGCCCACGATAAAGCGCAACGTTGCTGAGTACGTTCGAGGATGCGCCGAATGTCAACGGTGCAAGGTCAACATGCAAAAAACAAAAGCACTGTTACAACCCATATTCCCAAAACCGGAAGCGACGCCATTTGAGGTGGTCGCACTAGATTCATCACCAAACTTCCGGTATCACAAGGATACGACTCTGTGCTCACAGTCACTGACCACGACTGTTCAAAAGCGTCCATATTCATACCATGCAGAGAGGAAATTTCAGGCAAGGAAACCGCGATGCTCTACGCAAAAAACGTTGTAGCGCGGTTTGGACTACCATCAAAAATTATCAGCAACAGGGACCCCCGGTTCGCGTCAAAATTCACAAGAGAACTATGTCGAGTCCTGGGGATACAACAAAACATCTCAACGGCCTATCACCCACGGACAGACGGACAACCAGAACGAACCAACCAATGGTTGGAACAATACCTCAGACTTTGGGCCAATGAACGACAGGATAATTGGGCTGACTACCTAGCGCTCGCTGAATTCGCACACAACAATTGGACTAACGAATCCACACGGGAAACGCCATTCAGATTGCTAATGGGCTATCACCCCCTTACTAACTGGACAGATAAGAAGTCACCAATACCGCAAGTCGGAAATCGACTAGAACAATTAAAAGAGATAAGGAGTCAGGCACAAGACCAGATGCGACGCGCACAACAGTCATGGGTCAAACATCGTGACACCCCCAAATACCAAATAGGAGACAGGGTCTGGCTTGATGGACGCCACCTACGAACTAACCAACCAACCACGAAGCTTGCGCCCAAGAGACATGGACCATTTCGGGTCGCTCAGGTGATGTCTCCTGTCAACTATCGACTCGAGCTTCCCACGCAGTGGAGCATCCACGATGTTTTCCACACAGATCTCCTTACCCCTTACAAAGAAATGCTGACTCATGGCATAAACTATCAACGCCCACCACCAGAACTGGTAGGAGACGTGGAAGAATACAAGGTCGAAAAGGTACTAGACTCAATAAGACATGGACGCGGGCGTAAACTGCAATACCTCATCAAGTGGAAGGGTTACTCAGACTCGGATAACCAGTGGGTCCCGTGGGGCGACGTCCACGTGGAGGAAGAGATAAGGAAGTTCAAACAATCTAACCCGAAAGCTGAAATTCACATAAAAGCAGCCTCTACAGAACAACCTATAATCTCAACCCCCACGACGATGTCTCATGTCCCACTCACCATTGTCAACCTTGACGAGATCCCCTACGTCAACACCCTCACCACCTACGACACCACAAATAACATGGATGACCCCTTCTGCTCCGCCATTGAACATGTCAGAGCAGTCGCAGAACAAGACCGAGACGAGCGAGAACAACAAGAGCGGGATCTGGCCGAGGCTCGCCGGCGATTCCCCACACCCGCAAGCGGAAGAGTGGAGACAGATGAGGAAGGACTACAGGTTGTTGAGGGAGGTAATGACCTCATGGCGACTGGATCAGGTGACGAAGATGACGGTGACGGAGAGACGGATGAGGATACAGCGGCTGATGAGGCAAGTATCCTCCAGCCCTCCACCGCCTTCACGTCCACCACCGCTGTCGATCGTTACGACAGCGACGAGTCCTCCGACGGCTCCTACCATGATGCCCATGTCATCTGTACCCGATGCGACAATCCTCAAAGCTACTGTCACTGTGCCCCTATGCGCATTCCCCCCCGAATCAACAACGACGAAGAAGACGACACTGCCGAAGAAGCGGTGGATGACGAAGAGCGAACACCGCCTGTTGCTGTCATCTACGGACCGACTGCGGAGGAAGGGTACGCCATGCGAGGGCTACCATCCTACACTGAAGCACACGATCCCTCACCCATCAATACGCGCCGAGCGGATGTGCCGAGGCGCCCTATCCGTACCCTATCGCCTACCCCCAGCAGCTTCATCCTCAACAACGGGATGAACTGGGTGCCCATGGTGATCGAACACGAGGGTCGACGCATCCCTGCCAGGTATGTGCGGGTAAGGATGCTCGACAACCTGGAGGTCTTCGGGACAATGGGGCAGTACTCGCCAATATACCACGGGGACATACACGCCGAGCCATGCCGGGACATGGGGCCCGCAGCTGAGTACACTCGCGAAGAGCTGCAATACCTCCGCGCTGACTTCCGGGGACGGCGACAGGTGGACGAGGCCCTGGCTCGGCTGGGGGACATATCCCTTGCAGCTGAAGTGAGGCCTTACCGCGCGTCCCAGGAGGTCATTAAGGAGCTGGAGGCGGCGATCAAGAAGCTCTAAGACGACATCTTCGTGCATGTCGATTGCTCGCGGCACTCAGCGAAACGATTGGGGAGGGCGCATGCCCTCTTGAGGATACGGGACGAGCATGAGACAGATGTTGGACTCACCACGGTACCTAATTGGGTAGTGGAGTGAGGGCGCTCACCCTTGTGAAGGGGGTGATGTAACGTCCCAGGTCACAGTACATATCTGACCTAACCCATAACTCAAGGGACGTAGCAGACGAGTAGGATAAGGGGGATGACGAGTCGCTCCCTAATACTTACCAAGGCAGTGCGGACTATTACTGATGATGACTGATGACCTTACTGTACAATTGCTGAGCAGACATGGACAATTACACAGCAGAGTAGTAGTAGTGGCGGTCTCGCTGACGAAGGCGGACTGCAGCATAGTGTTATAAGGAAGCTATCGACTGTTGTGGTCGATAGCTTGGATTTCTTGTACCTTTCTCGCCTTCCTATTGAATCGGTCTTGTCTTCTCCACGGTTAAAGCGTGACGGCGTCAGAAGACCAGGACAAGCAAAGTCTAGATACTACTATTAGTATCTAGTGAACTAGCCGAACTCCGCCTTCGAGCGTTGAGACGATCACTCAGCCTGCGCGCTTGAGGATTTGCTAAGTCACCGCGTTCACCTTTACGTTGCCTAAGTCAGGCTCACGTGCTGCTCGCATGTAACATTCAGGAGTTTCAGATGTTATTAATATGCAGATGTGCCAGTGCATTACATGGATCAAGGAAAAGATCTCTTTAGAATATAATATAATAGGGGGGACACATTCTCTACATCAGCAAAAGTGCACTTGCTTCTTGTTGCTTGATTTGCTTGATTTTGCCTAATATCATCAAGTGACCGCTTAATTGCTCTAAATGTCATAATAAGCGAAATTTGTTGTCCCTTGATTTTGATTGATTTCACCTAATATGGTTAAGCAGTCACTTAATCACTCTAAATGACATGATAAGCGAAACTTGTTGTTCCTTGATTTGATTGATTTCACCTAATATGGTTAAGCAGTCGCTTAATCACTCTAAATGTCACAATAAGCGAAACCAAGTGGCATGAAGCACTTGACGAAGCATGTTCCAACCTGGTTGCTCAATTGGCCCCACAACTTGAGCATGATTGCAGTCCTCTATTCCCTGCCCCCTATTGCCCTGCCACCATCTGATACCCCACCTCTCATTGAGATTCCTCACAGGCATGAACCATTGAGTCCAGTGGACCACTGGCACTTTTGCTGATGCAGTGTATATGCTACTCTTAATTGCACATATCTACACTCTGATGTAGCACACAGTCCAAAGCATGTAGATCTACATCAAATTCTCAGATTGCATATCTTAAGACCATGTACATTGCTAAAGTGGAATATATTCTGATGTGACTTATACCCCAGTGTATGCCTAAGTATGACATATCTCAAACTCTGAAATATATGCATCTTCAGAATTCTGAAGGTAGTGCTTATGTTTTATGATAGTGATATCAGATAATATATATTGTAACAATTTCTGTCAATATTTGAGCATCATGCAACATCATTTGAAGATGTATATCAGAGGAATACAGTGAAAATGTAAATACCAGCAATATATCATCAGAATGTACTTTCAAAACACTCTGAACTGACATCGGCTGGTCCATGAATATTGGAGGAATCTGCTTTGCATTATATATACAAAATATGCTCCATTTCAATTCCCAGTGGATCAGAAGGTCATAAAATATATCATTTTAATTGCAATATATCATTGGAATGTACATTCATATATATATTCCACTCTGAGCTGACGTTGGCTGGCCCATGAATACTGGAGAAATATCACATTTTGGCTGACATCGGCTGGCCCATGAGTATTGGGGCAGGATCACCATCGGTACAGCCATCAATTATGGAAGATGGTCAGGACCATTATGTGGATAATGTCATTCAGCTCTTTTGTGGAGCTGTACGACAGTCTGAGCTTCTCAATGACCTTTGGAAATGTGTTAGTATCACAAATCAGGTTAGTTGGAGTGTGCATACCTCCGGAATAGCAAGCAGTTCTTCCATTGCTGAGGACGTTGGCCCACGCATCTTTGCCCAATGTGTAAGCTCCCAGTCACACTGGGAGCGGAAAGGAGACCAGATCGACACTCTGAACATCTCTTGAGATGTCTGAAAGCATGTGAAGCCTTGAGGTCCACCGGCCACTTGTCACGTGGTGACATCGTTCCGACCACTGCGCGCACAAAACGTCGCAAGTGCACTCATGAGCACTGGAAGAACTGTCAAGACTACCCTGAAGCACACACATGGGTATTAGGTCAGCCGACATATAGCGAAGAAGAAGAAGAGGTTCGCGCTCTCGTATGGGCCCAGGCAGATGGATATCCTGCGGCAGAAGAAGAAGACTATGCAGTGGAGGAGGACGAAGCCCTCCGTATGCGCCAGTTAGTGAGTGGAATGATAGTACACTCGTCGTCTCCAGACACTGGCACAAGTATAACAGGAAGAATGAAGGTCACGTGATCTGTCACGTGAAAGTCCCAGATCATGCCGCGTATCTGGTCTAACCCATAAGACATGGGACTTCAAGGATGGAAGAGTTTTACATAATGTAACGTTTCCTTGGATGCGAGATTCCCGAGAGGCCGAAGAAGATGTCACGTGTAGAAGAGGAGGTCAAGTCCCAGGTCACAGTATGTATCTGACCTAAGCCATAACTCAGGGGACTTCGGTGTTGTATCAAGAATGGAAGATTATGGAAGGTTCTGGAAGGGCCATGGTAGGCACGAGGTCAGAGGCGATTCCTGACAGCTGAAGGTCTAGACATTTCCTTGTATGGTTCAAGCTCTGATGGAACAGGTTCTGATGTGCTGGTGTTGCGCCTTGACATTTGTTATCTTGGTTTTCTATTGTTTTCTTGTTCTATGATGTCATTTGTGAGTCATGTGTTGCTCTTATCTCTGACTCATGGTCGTGTTATCTCTGACTCATGTGAGGCCTTATGCCTCATGTACTGTATGTTTCATGATAAGCCCCTGTGGCTTGATGGACAATTCCTATTGGCAGATAAGGTCGTAGGTCGTGTTTACTATAGTTCAAGCTCAGCTTTAAAGCTAGCTTGAAAGTACTATATATACTAGGCAGGTATCGCCAGTAGTCGTTAGCTTAGTTGTTTTGGACTTCCACCTGTATTCCTCTCAGGTTCTATTCAAAGCATTCTCATAGCAGAGTCATTGGTCTGTGTGACTAGCATCTTATCTTGTTGCCAACTTGTGTGTCAAAGCTATCACCTTGTTAGGCCATTCCAAGGGGACCTTTTCTGGTTTTTCGCCCTTTACGAGTTCTTATTGAGTTGTAAGCCGTGCGCTTAGCTCATCGTTTGATTCAAGGAAGCCTTCGGATCCAAGTCGGATCAGCGTTTGGTGGAAACGCTACACCACTGGTGCGCCTGGTTCGCCATATTGAAATTGTTTGATTACCAATGGAGCTACAACCTTTGAGCTCTTGGCATAACCTTGAGGAGGATGCGCTGCCGGCAGTGGCTTGATGGGCAGTAGTGGCTCTATGGGCAGCGGTGCTGGCGGCACCATAGACTGTGCCTCAACAGGGTGTTCTTGATCGGTGTTGGTAGCAACAGAGTCGTAGTTTACCAATAATTCGAATAGATCGGCGTCAGTGGCGTTGGTGGCTGCAGCGGTGTCCAAAGCTCCAGCACTGTCAGACGTGCGTTCACCATTCATAGCTTGAGTTGCATCGTATAGTGTATTGCAGGATTCTTGAGGGAATGAGTCGACTTTGATATCTGTATTTGCTGTGAAATCTATGCTGGCGCCCTCAATAAGTTGGATGTAGTACTCACCGTTCAACCCATCCACTTGGTCTATTTCCCAATCGTCCCATGACCCTGAATTTGACATGGGCCCTTTGGCAGAGATTGACTGAAATGCCACCTTTGGTTGCACCACCATCTGTGCAGCACAACAGATGGCGTTCTTCGTGAGATGTTGTGAAAATCCACGTGGAGTGAAAACTTTATTGCATCCACAACAACAGATCTGGGGTATATCCATTGCAGGTAAGCGTTGAAGACGGGGACGGTGCAGAGGGGTGATCGACTGGTGAGGTGTGGTGAAAGGTGCTTTTATCAGCAGCCACTTTTCAGTATAAAAAGATGACATACCTTCCAGTGTTTCTCCAATACGATCCAGTCATTACTGCTCCTTCTTATTGTCCTTCCCACTTACCATTCTTTTGTCTTTCAAAAAAAAATTGTCAATGGCGCCATGCACCCAAAGGTCTCACCCAAATGGAGATGCAACTAGCACCCGAGGTGTGGGGAATGAAAACAAAGCTGTGATGAGTGTCTCACTGTTTATACGCAACAGAGAGACCAAAGATCACAAGGAACAGGGTGGCTAACGTCGAACCAACAAGGGAATAGAACAGGGAGAGAAGACAATGGACCACAAGTAACAAGGCAAGGATGAGGAACAACCCAATGGTGGGAAGCTGCTCAGTAGACAGGAAGGTACAAGTGGGGATGTCACAAGTGGACAGTCTGAGGGACTGTCCATTGTATTGCCCTAGCTTATATACCCAAATACATGGTCTGTGTGTACTTTAGGGGAGGCCCAACTCCGATCCACAGGTGGGCCCATGGAATACTCTAGAAGGACTCTAAAGATAGCATGGAATGTTCTGGAAGGTTTCTAAGTATATTACCCAATGGCATTAATCCCTGTTAAGCTCCGCTTATCAGGGGTTTGTGGAACATGCCAGAAGGGTTCCAAATATACTGTCCAATAGCAAGTCTCTTGATAAGCTCCACTTATCTAGTGACTTACTTGGTCATCCTTTGCTTGGTAAGTCCCGGTTCCAGACCAGGTCTTTCTTGAATAGGAAGGTGAGGATTATCAAATCCTTTCATGCATGTCGTCTTGGCTAGTTCTACTAGACCAATACTCTGCTTCCCAGGTCTTGTGTGCGTGCCCCCTTGCACACCTTTGAGGTTCATGGGTTTGTCATGGACCGCGGTATAGGTTCGTGACAGTATCCCCTCTTTAGGACCGTGCTGTGCCATCAGCACTCTAAGATTACTAGGTTGAGGCGCGGAAGGATTTCTGGTGTGAAACTGTTGGACAAGGAGTGATGCATGATTCATTTGTGATGCCAGGAGCCAGGAGTTTTCGGAACTAGGGTAGCCTTTCCACTTGAGGAGGTACAAGATCCCCTTTTTGTTGGGTGATACTTTGGACTGGAGTACTGCTTCAACTTCGTAATGTTCCTCTTCTCCTTGAACTATATCTGGAGGAGGTCTGGTGAAGTTAGGTCCATGTGCAGGGGTTTCCTTGTATGGTGATATCAGGGAACTGTGGAAGACTGGGTGGATTCACCATGACTTGGGTAATTGGAGTTTGCAATTAACTCCCCATGTAGATAGTACTTTGAATGGACCATGACGTCTGGGGGCTAATTTGGCCTTAGGGTGTGTAGTGTGAACATTGGTTCCTTCTAACCAGACTAGATCTCCTGGTTTGAATACGTGTGAAGCAATGGGTGCTCTAGACCTTTTCATGACCTCTGCAGCTACCTTCAGTGCTGCTGTGACTTCAGATCATACTTGATCTAGGGTGCGGAGGCATTCCTCTACTGTGGGAATCTTGGTGGTGAAGTTTACTGGGGGAATAAATTCTGGTTTGAATCTGTACCAGACTTCAAAGGGGGATCTTCCTGTGGCACTGTGTTGGCGAGCATTGTGGGCAAACTCCATGAAGGGTATTAGTTCTACCCAATTGTCTTGCTGGAAGTTACAAAAAATGCGGAGATCTGTTCCAATTCCTGGTTGACTCTTTCTGTTTCACCATCTGTTTGAGGGTGGAAGGCTGTGGACATGGTGGACTTGACTCCCAATCGTTCCCAGACTTCTTGCATGACTTTAGAGGCGAACTGGGGTCCTCTATCAGAGATAACTTGGTGTGGTAGTCCGGTTCGTCTCCAGACATTCTTCATATACAACTTGGATGTTTCTTCGGCAGTGATGGTTTTATTGCAAGGGGTAACAATGGTGGCTTTACTGAGACAATCTACCACCACGAACAAGGAGTCATATCCTTGGGAGGTAGGGAGGTCTGTGATGAAATCCATGGTGATAACTCCCCATACATCTGTGGGTATTTGATTTGGTAGCAGGGGTACTTGAGTCCTTGGTTTGATCTTAGTTGCCTGACATGTGGCACATCCATCCACATAACTCTTGACAAAGGTGGATATCCCTGGCCACCAGAATTCCCTTGATACTATTTCATAGGTCTTCCATCTTCCTGGATGTCCTGTGGCTACATGGTCGTGATATCTCTTGACAATGTCTCTTCGAAGTGCATCATCCTTCGGGACATAGACTTGTCCTCTGAACAGAATGATTCCGTCCTCTAGGTTCCATTCTTCTAGGCCTTTAACAATGGACCTTGGGCCATTCTTTAAGATAGCTTCTATGGCGATGCTGACATCTTTGTCGTATTCCTGGCTTGACTTGATTCTTTGATGTAGGGTTGTATCTCCTAAAACTGTGACTGTTGTAGGACGGGTTGCGCGGATTGTGAAAAACTTGGTGTCTAGTAGGGTACGCAACTCATCTTCAGTTGCTATCCCCTCCTTAAGGTCTGGACGCCTGGACATTGCATCCAACTTGTTCTGCACACCAGGCTTGTGAATGATGGTAATCTTGAAACGTGAAAGGAATAAAGCCCAATGGGCTTGACGACGTGTGAGCTTCTGCTTCATGGCAAAATAAACCAAATTGCCATGGTCGGACCATATTTCAAGGTCATCATCATGACCTTTGAGGTAATGACGAAAAATGTCCAAAGCTTGGATAATGGCAAGAAGTTCCTTATCATGGATTTCATAATTCTGCTCCGCTGGTTGTAAGGACTTGGAATGATAAGCAACAGGGTGCCATCTGTTCAATGCATCAGGTTGTTCAAGAATGGCTCCTGTGGCAAAGTCACTGGCATCGGTGATGAGTCAGAAGGGTTTACTATGGTCAGGAAGAGCAAGGACAGGGGCTGTGACAAAGGCTTGGATAAGGGTGCGGAAAGCAGATTCCTGCGATGTTCCCCAGAGGAACAGGACCTCCTTCCTAGTGAGGTCAAACAAAGGTCTGGCGATGGTAGAAAAATCCTTGATGAAACGTCGGTAGAAGTTACAAAAACCAAGGAAGGCCTGGACATGTTTGACAGTGCATGGAGTAGGCCAATCCATGATTCCTGCGACCTTAGCAGGGTCCATCTTGAGTTGTCCATTTGAGATAACAATCCCAAGGTATTAAATAGATGTCTGAGCAAATACACATTTCTCAGGTTTGAGGTATAAGTTGTGTGCTTCGAGATGTGAAAGGACCTCATGGGTCAAGTTGTTCAACAGGGCAGGGTATTCCGAAAAGATGAGGATGTCATCCAGATAGACGACAACATGTCCTTCATCTATCATGTCTTCGAAGATGCTGTTCATAAACATCTGGAATGTGGCAGGGGCATTGCAGAGGCCAAAGGTCATGACAGTGGGTTCAAATAGGCCCAGGTGTGCTTTGAAGGCAGCTTTATGTTCGTCGCCTTCTCTGATACGGATATTGTTGTATCCCCAACAAATATCCAACTTGGTGAAGTACCTGGCGCCACACAGTTTGTCGATTAACTCAGGGATCAGCGGTAAGTGGGCAGCATTTTTGATCGTAATGTCATTGAGGGCATGATGGTCTTGAACCGGGCGCAACTTGCCATCCTTCTTATCTACGAAGAAGAAGGGACTGGCCATAGGGGACTTGGAAGGTCGGATGTATCCTCTTCGCAAATGTTCTGTGATATATTCTTTGAGTGCCGCTGATTCCCTAGGTGTGAGTCTGTAGATGCCACAATTGCACATTTTAGAGGCTGGTTTGAGTTCGATGGCATGGTCCCAAGCTTGATGTTTTGGAAGCTGATGTGAGGTGATTTCACTGAAAACCTTGGAATATTTGTGATACTGGGCAGGTATGTGATCAAGGGATTGCTTGGGTGCATTTTTTGCTGCAATGGCTGTACTAGCAGTGGATTTTGCCCGAATAGCAAGGTTGTCATATTTGCTAAAACTGTGATGGTACAAGAAGCTTTCCATAGCTTCCTGGGCAAAGGCATCTTCGGTTATCAGGGGTGTTTCATCTACCAGATGTAGGGCGTTAATGGTGGTAGCCCGCGTCTGCAGCTTTCGAGATGTAATCACTAGGGGGTACTTGGACAAGGTACAATTCTTGGGGCATCTTGTAAAGGTGATCTGGGGCAATGCCCAGTCTACTTCTGGGTTGTGCGCATGGAGCCAATCCATTCCTAAGATAATATCATGGTCCCCTAGTGTGGTAACATAGAGTTCTGATGTTTCTTCACGGTAGTCGTCATCTGTGGTCTTGACCCGGATCTTCTGGATTGTAGTATACTTGGCTGATCCCCTCTTATTGAGTGTTCCATCCACATTCTTTACTGGTAGTGGCTTGACTAATGTTTGCAGGGTGAGGTTATTCTTGGTGGCAAAGTCTTGATCTATGATTATCCCCTCTGCACTGCTATCAAGCAAGGCGTGTGCACTGATTTCTCATCCAGTTATTTTTCCAACCAGAGTCACTCTGAGTGTAATAGATGGTGATCATCTATTTTGTATAGTATCACCGAGTACAGGCTCAGAGTCTAATGTCTCTAGGAGAGAAAATCTATTCTCAAAACTAGACCTGGACAGAGGTAAAGTCCCAACTGACAGTGCAGCAGAGGGACGCTTCAAAAATCCTCATTGACAGGGCAGGAGTGAGGATGTGGAATCATGATTTGGGGATGAGGGCTGTGGTACATGGCCGCTACCTGGGCCGGATGCTCTTCGGCGTGTTCTTCTTCAGTAAATTGATCTTCTTGGGTTACTGTGGCGCGAGCTCTGAAGTCGCTTCCTTGGCATGGATTTGGACGTCGATTTCCTGTTCCTTGGTTGTACTGGCTTGTCTTGATGCGGCATTCTTTAGCCCTATGACTGGGTTTTCCGCAGTAGAAACAGAGCTTGTCTTTGAAGCGTCTGTCTTTCTCTGTCTTTGATATCTTTCCACCCAACAGGGGACATGATGATGCTGTGGTAACATTGACTTGGGCATGATCTTCATCTGTGGTGATGGCGTGGTTTCGTGGTCCTGAACCCCTATTAAATGTGGTAGGGGTGCTGTACATGCGCCAGAGTCAATCGAACTCTTGTGCTTTCTCTGCTAGGTCTTCTAGCGTGGTAGGCTGTGGTGATACACCCATTATCTTCTGGTGTAGTACCATGGGGAGCGCCTTTCTAAAGGCGTACATCTGGGTTTCTTCATTGGCTCTGCTCCGGGAGGCGTAGGTCAACCAATCTTGGTACCATTCATTGAAAGGGCATCTGCCCATCTTGGAGGTGTACATGGCGTTGGTAGCTTCCAACTTTGAATACGCTGGGACAAAGTGTTTCCTGAAACTGACATGGAATTCTACCCATGTTCCAAAGTCGATGGGTGTGGCTGATAAGGCTCTCTTCTGTTTATCTTGAGCCCATTCTCTGGCAGAAGTGCCAACTTTGAAGTGTGTTAGAGCGGCTGAAACCTTCATTCCTTCATTGGAATAGGTGGATTCATTGAGGTAGTAGTAATTCTCCAGATTGTTCCAAAAGGCTTCTGCCTTTGCAGGACTACCATCGAATGACTCCGGGGGGATCCCAATAACTTGGTGTTTGCTGAACCAGACATGCTTGCTGGGGTACTTGGTGTGCTGGGTGTACTAGGTTGACTTGGAGACATGGAGTGACTGGAATAAGCAGGGGTACTAGGACGTTGACTGGGTGTAGGTGTGGCTACACAAACTGGGGGTACTGTTGGTGGAAATGGGAGTACTGTAGCCGAAGGTGTAGGCAGGAATGACTGTGATGCCTGCGCTGGGGTTACTGGAAGTGTGCCTGGGACTGCTTGTGGTGTCTGTGGCTGGGATACTGTGGTGATAAGCGCTTCTACTCTTCTGGTGACGCTTCCTAGGATCTGGGAGACTTCTTCTTGGTCACTTGATGCACTGCGCACTGATCTAGTGCCTGAAGGTGGTGTTCTTGGTGGTGACCAACCCTGTGCTTCTGGTTGGGTTTCTTGGGCTGAGGTTGCTTCCTCTTCGTGGTCCGAAGATTTGCTTTCTGAATCTGAGAATTGAACTTCTTTCTTGTTCTTATACTCCCACCGGTTTCTACTGTGGGACCACTGAACTACTTTGGAGTGGTAATTCCCTAAAAGGTTGGTGTAGTCGAGGTTTTCGATGTGGGCGATGTGGGGGTGAAGTTTGGTGAAGTCGTTGATAGATACTTCTTCAAGGGTGTCTAGGAATGTCCAAGGAAAATGTCTGTCCTTGCTGACAACTGTTCTGCTAAGTAATGTGCCTTGGATTCATTCATGGGTTAAGTTGTAGATGGGTACGTTGATGTCAAGTGGAATGAGTGATTCTTCTTCGTCCGTGAGCTCTCTGGTTACTGGAGTTGTGCTTTGACTCATTCACTAATGGCAGGGTAATCTGGTGACAGTCCAACCGTCATCATTCCACTGATAATGGATCTTATAGGCAGGTTGCAAGATGGCTTTGTCTGGTTGGTTTCGCCTGACTTGTCGGCGGATCCAATGGTATTCTTCGTAAATACCAAAGTAGGTGACTGTGGTTTTGCTCCTCCAAAGGTAGTTCTGGAAGTTGAGGATGCTTGACGTGAACTCTCTAATGTGGCTCAAGGGGTGGTGGACGTCTAGGGAGATTTGGTGTTGATCGTACTGCAATCTGCAGTGTTCTTTGAATGCTTGAAGTTCTTTTGGTCTTCTGGTAGGTAGGTGCTCCGCTACGTAGACAGATTCTGGGTAATGGCAGTGTAACTGTACTGCCTCTGTTTGGAGGTAGTTGGCTTCTTCACTACTGGTGGAGTGTTGCCTGGCAATGGGGTTTACTGGGTGTGGAACTGGGGGTCCTCTGATGGATGGGTACACTGGTTCAGATGGACCAGCTTGGTTAATTCTAGGAATATTCCTGTTAGGGACAACTGGGACTTGGGACGGTGAACTGAGGTGGAGGTCTTCTTCGTGTATGGAAGGATATTCCACACGTGTTCTCTGATTTCGTCTTCTATGGGGGCACTGTTGGGTGTTTTGGGATGCCAGGTTGATAGCCCAATTGACTATGCTTTCTCCGATATTTTCCAGCTTGGCTCTGGACAAGAAATCTACTCTTTATTGTAGATAAGCATTGCCTGGGGCCCACAATACTACACTAGGTGGAGTAGGTGGGGTATCTGGTCTGTATCTGCAGTCACACACTTCTTTTGCACACCAACACCTTCTAGGTCCGTTCCAAAGGTTAGGTTCTCCCCAACCATCAACAGACTCAGTTGATATGCTAGTGGGACTGCTAGGTGGCAGTGGAGTTTCGACAAGGGGTGGGGGTGCTTGCGCTTCAGCGAACTCGAGGATTTCAGGGTGTCAGGGGTGTCTGGAGGGAGGTGATAAACTTGAGGGTCGATGAGGCGATGGTCTGGGTTTTCAAGGGTGGTTTCCCAGTTGGAAGAGCCCCACTTGTAAGTGAACTCTTTTCCTTCGACTATGGCAAGGTGGAACTCTGTTCCTCTGGTGACAAGACGGATCTCTTGCCAGGTGATTTGGACTTGGTCGTAGTTGAGGGAGAAGCGCTCTAGATATCTGATACGCTCTCCTGCTCTGATGCATCGGATGAGTTCTTGTCTTTGAGGGGGAACGTGGATGAACCAAAAGTGGTCGTCTTTGGTCCACAGGAGGAGGGACTTGGCTGGGGAATTGTTAACAGTGGTGGCATCGGATAGATGCCAATACAAGAGTTGTTCTTGGGCAGCTTCAGCAATTCTTGCTAAGTCAATGTTCTGGAAATCTTCATAGTCCCACTGGTAAGTTACTTTACCAAATGGCAGAAGACCTTTGAGTTTGTTTAAGAGGAATGGAGGGTCACTCCAACAGTCAATGATATCACACTGACTGGCGTCGAACAAGGATGTCTCAGGGTAATAAGTCCTGAGCTGAAGAAGGCGATGAGTTTCAAAGAAGTTGTGGGCTCTTCAGAGTCTTTCTCCTTCTTGAAGACGAACTGGGAATATTGACACTGATACACCAACCCCAATGTATTGGCAAGAAATGATAACAACTTGTACTACCACTTACTAATTAAAGTAAATGGCTACAAGGGCATGTTATCACTATGTGTTGAGATGAAATTGAAGGGGTCCGCAGGGATGGGGGGCGTGAAACAATAGGATAAAAGGTGAGGGCAGGTCCTCACTGAATCGTCAAAATGGTACCCTTGGTACACCGCATATACATTTTCTTCAAAAAACCCTAGGTAACCATATGTAGTTACCACTCTCCTGTCCAAGAAATTGTGAACCTCAAGGATGACAAGCATATATACGTACGCTTCACGAATGAGGTTGTTCAGAGATCTGAACGCTTCACGAATTCTGTCCCTGAAGCTGTACTTGATAGAGCCCAGGGGGAGGTTGTCACTTGGGAGGTCGAGGACTGCCTTACAGCAGATGTAGATGGGTTGGATGCCGAGGGCAACAGCAATGTCACGGTGGTGGGGGTAGATGGTCAAAAAATGGGGGGACATGAAATGAAAGGGGGTGACACCAGTTGTAACGTGCGAGGCTGTAACAGCACGAGCGGTAAGCAGGATGACAAGTCGCTCCTGAATCTTACCAACCGAGTGGGCGGACTAATCCAAGTACGATACAATGACTGATGCTCTTAGTGAGCTGTACTATACGATGACTGATGCTCTTAGTGAGCTGCTGATATATGTGGACATACAATTAGTAGTAGTATTAGTGTTATGCGTCATCACTGTAGACGACCATAGTCATCACTGTAGACGCCCATAGTTATAAGGAAGCTGTCGACTGTTGTGGTCAACAGCTTGGATTTCTTGTACACTTCTCCTCTTCTCAATCGATTGGTCTTGACTCCATTCTCTCCTCTGTCGGCGAAAGTCGTTACAGTCAAGAACGAGCAAGTCTAGATACAACCGCGTTTGTATCTAGTGAAACAGCCGAACTCCACCTTCGAGCGTTGAGATGATTACTCAGCCTATGTGCTTGAGGATTTGCTAAGTCATCGTGTTCACCCTTACATTGCCTAAGTCAGGCTCACGTGCAGCTCGCACGTAACATTAAATCCAAGCTCTCCTCGCATCGAACACCGTGGCGACCATCAACACCAAAGATGGGTGGGATTTTCAGCCCTACTGAATTGAATCAAGAGAACAAGACGCTCCTGCTCATTACATCGTAGGCCGAGTCAGGTGGCGACACATACCAGACACAAGAAGGAGTGACGAAAATAACACGGGATATTACGCGGAAGCAGCTACTGCACAACGATATCACCCCGTAGTCTTCAACCGAGAACGTTGTTGCTGGGTAGAGCTCAGGTGGAGCAACACCAACAACTATTTCGAAGCAACACGGCCAGCAGCCGACGATCTACACATCAACATCCCACTGGTAGACGCACGACCAGTGGATCAACAAGGAGCAATTGATGGACAAGAAGACCTGGATCTCGACACTGTGCCGCCACAAACGGAACTCCAAATACGATCACACACACCAGCGACCACCAGCGACACTAATGAGCGACCTCCAACCCACTCAGACACACAAGAAGAGCCAGAGAATATCGCGGTGCATTCACCAGAAGTAGACGCACTCGCCGCGCAAACAGCTGAGTTACATATTCCCGAACCAATTTGGGGAATACCATACAGCTACATGACGACTCAAACAGAAGTGTCACCACCTCGGCTCGTCATAAATGAGCAAACTGGCCACGTTCAAACAATACAACCAGAAGATATGCAAGCCGCAAACCGAGCAATGGGACCAGACATCCCTGACACACCAAGCAACCCAGACAAGCAAAATATGTTCTATGAGTTCTGAATCAACCAGAACAGAATACCATCACCTGATAATAGACCATTCCCACCATTGCGACGACAAGGAGGAGGACTGCCAGGAGGAAGACCGCCAGGAGGAGGACCGCCAGGAGGAGGACCGCCAGGAGGAGGACCACCAGGAGGAGGACCACCTCTAGGAGGACCAGCAGTGGCTCACAATGGACCTCAAGGAGGAAACAACAAATTTATCAGCAACCCACCACCGACGTTTACAGGAAACAGGTCGCAAGCCGAGGCTTTTATCCTCCAATGGGAGGTCTACGCAGGAGTCAACGCAAATCATTCAGCTATGCTGAATAAATATCAGAAAGCTATGTTATTCCTCACATACATCCAGGGGAATGCGGTTAACCAATGGGTCATGTCCGCAAGTCGATGGCTCGTTAATGAAGTTGCCACGGGGACCAATCAATTCGACAATAGGCTATGGGAAAACCTACTCCACGCCTTCCAAAGGCAGTTCGGCGACGTTCTCAGCAAAGAACGAGCGCAAGCCCAACTCGACGCCAGTATACACATGAAGGATGGAAAAATCGACAACTACATCGCCCAATTCGAACAACTCGTTCGACACGCGGGGTATAACATCAACGCCGAACAGACACTCAAATATTTCACAAAAGGGTTACCGAGGGCCCTATATGAAACCATGTACCAACACGATGATCCCCGAAACTATGAAGAATGGAGGGAATCTGCCCTAAAAAGACAGCAAAAATGGATTCACATGCAGACGGTCAGGGGCAACCTCGACGCCTTTAAACCAGGACGAACTCAAGGAGGAGCCTTAGCTAAGTTACTCGCACCACTCAGTGATGACCGAATGGACACCTCTGCAGATCAAGTACGAGGACGACTAGCTGGAGCAGAGGACGTGCTTCAAAACTACAAACGGAATGACAATCCACCGCCGCGCCCACCATTTCCACCGCGCAGAGGATTCATGCAGAGACAGTTCAAGCGAGACCACAGCCAAACACAGTGTTACAACTGCCAGAAGATGGGCCATATCAGTTGCGATTGCAGGCAACCCTGAAGACGCCGCGATACGCAGACACGTGCCACCGAGACCGCGCCAACTAAAGAAGAAAAGGCGGCGGAATGGTTGCGAGGAGTCGCCGGAGATGACGAAGAAGTAAAAGACCTGGTCCTACAACAGTTGATGGGGCAGGATTTTGGAAATGCCTGAACCCAACGGCCTGGGTAAGGGCAATATGTTGTAACTCTGTGTACATTATGCGCTACCATTCTATGAGAGTACCAGTGTCAATTCGCGCAAGTTACAATATGGCCAATATCAAAGCATTAGTGGACTCAGGAGCCACCGACAACTTTATCCATCCACAATTCGTCAAATGGATGGGTCTGGGACAACGGGCATTAGATAAGCCCAAAAATATATACAACATCGACGATACCACTAATAAAGCAGGGCAGATCACGCACTACCTCACGCTCAACGTAGAGACAGGAGGAGCTCAAAGAGAAATGTGTTTCCTCATAACCGACATTGGCAGAGAAGACATACTACTAGGGTATCCATGGCTCGCAACCTATGAACCAAGGTTCAGCTGGCGCCATGCCACCATCGACGAAAAACAGCTCCCTATAGTACTATGATCAGTCAACCCAAACGACAAAAAAGCAGTACTGGCAAGATTGCTCAACGAAGAAGAGAACGATGCAAAAGTATCACGAATGTTCACCACAGAAACGAAGGAACAAATAGTGACAAAATTAGAAGAGCAAGTATATGGACGACGATCGGCGGTCGAGCTCGCAATCAACGCCAAACAATACACCAAAGAAGTCTGCGTACCGAAAGAATACCAACGATTCGAGAAGGTGTTCAGCGAAGAGGAAGCAAAGTGGTTCCCACCAAAACAAAGTTGTGATCACGCAATTGACTTCAAAAAAGGGGTACCAGATGTAATCGACTGCAAAGTATACCCGATGACAAGGGTTGAAGACGCGGCACTCGACGAATTCATCGATGAACAAGTAGAAAAGGGATATATTCACCCCTCAAAGTCCCCGTATGCATCATCCTTTTTCTTTATCAAAAAGAAGGACGGAAAGCTACGACCCGTACAGGACTACCGAAAAATTAATGAATGGACAATACGAAACCAATATCCACTCCCTCTTATTGACGACCTAATCAGGGATCTCGGAGGAGCACAGAGATTCAGCAAACTAGATGTCCGACAAGGATATAACAACATCCGAATTAAGGAGGGGGACGAACACAAAGCCGCATTCAAAACACACCGCAGACTCTTCAAACCCACTGTCATGTATTTTGGCCTGTGCAACTCACCGGCCACGTTTCAAAGCTTCATGAATGACATTTATCAACCAACTATAGCAAAACATGAGGTGATCGGAACGACGATCAGGGTCTACATGGACAACATCACCATAGCGACCAAACGACAACCATTTTTGCTCGAAAGACATCAAGAGGCAGTCTGTGACGTACTAGCGGTGGCACAGCAACACGACCTATTCTTCAAACCCGAGAAAGGTATCTTCAACGCTCCCAGTATTGATTACCTGGGGGTAATCCTTGAAGAGGGGGTAACACGTATGGACCCCATTAAAATTTCGGGCATCCGCAACTGGCCGCCGCCAACATCAGTAAAAGACGTACGATCATTTCTTGGTTTTTGTAACTTCTCTCGGCAGTTCATCAGAGGCTTCGCCGCCATCGCCAAACCACTAAACGAATTGACACGCAAAGACGAACCATGGCAGTGGGGCACAAGACAGCAAAAAGTGTTTGACACGCTCAAACAACGGGTCACCACGGAACCCATTCTCACACACGCCAATCAGACACAACAGTTCGACCTGGAAGTAGACGCATCAGGCTTCGCGGTTGGAGCGGTACTACTTCAAAAGAAAGCAGATGGGAAACGACATCCTGTGGGGTACTACTCGGCAACGCTTAATGCAGCCAAGCAAAACTACGACATCTACAACCTCGAGCTACTGGCCATTGTCAAAGCATTGAGGAACTGGAGACATCTATTGGCAGGATCCCCACATAAAGTACGCATATTCTCAGACCATCTCAACCTTCGATACTGGTGAGACCCCCAGAAAATCAGTCGGCGAATCGCAAGAGAGGTACTGGAACTGGTAGAATACAACTTCGAGATACACCATGTCAAGGGAACAGCCAATGGAAGAGCCAATGCCCTGTCTCGACGACCCGATTACGATCAAGGGGAAAAAGACAACGAAGACGTCGTCGTTCTACCAAACGAAGTATTTGTATGAACTACTGCAACCACCGCACAGCAAGACGAACAAAAAATAGGCAAGTGGGTCGATCCCCACAAACTAACGAAAGCAGACGGACTCTGGTGGTATCAAGGACAAAGGCTTGTAATAACGGGAACAATGGAGAAAATCAGAGAAGTAATCTCCATGCATCACGACCCCCCCATTCATGGTCATCCAGGAATAAACCGAACAACGCAACTCGTGGAGCGCCATTACTGGTGGCCCATGATGAAACGCGACATTGCTGAGTATGTTCGAGGATGCGCCAAATGTCAGCGGTGCAAGGTCAATACACAAAAAACGAAGGCGCCGTTACAACCCATATTCCCAAAACTGGAAGCAATGCCATTTGAGGTAGTCGCACTAGATTTCATCACCAAACTCCCGGTATCACGGGGGTACGACTCCGTACTCACAGTCACTGATCACGACTGCTCGAAAGTGTTTATATTCATACCATGCAGGGAGGAAATTTCAGGCGAGGAAACCACAATGCTCTACGCCAAAAACGTTGTCGCGCGGTTTGGACTGCCATCAAAGATTATCAGTGACAGGGACCCCCGATTTGCATCGAAATTCACAAGAGAACTATGTCGGGTCCTGGGGATACAACAGAACATCTCAATGGCCTATCACCCACGAACAGACGGACAATCGGAGCGAACCAACCAATGGTTGGAACAATATCTCAGACTTTGGGCTAATGAACGACAGAATAATTGGGCCAACTATCTAGCACTCACTGAGTTCGCACACAACAATTGGACTAACGAGTCCACACGTGAAACTCCGTTCAGATTGCTAATGGGCTATCACCCCCTTACTAACTGGACAGATAAGAAATCACCAATACCACAAGTCGGGACCTGGCTAGAACAATTAAAAGAGATAAGGAATCAGGCACAAGAACAGATGTGACGCGCACAACAGTCATGGGTCAAACATCATGACACCCCCAAATATCAAATAGGGGACAGGGTCTGGCTCGATGGACGCCACCTGCGAACCAACCAACCAACCACAAAGCTTGCACCCAGGAGACACGGACCATTTTGGGTCGTCCAGGTGATGTCTCCTGTCAACTATCGACTTGAGCTTCCCACGCAGTGGAGCATCCATCATGTTTTCCACACATATCTCCTTACCCCTTACAAAGAAACACTGACTCACGGCGTAAACTATCAACACCCACCACCAGAACTGGTAGGAGACGTGGAAGAATACAAAGTCAAAAAAGTACTAGACTCAAGAAGACATGGGCGCGGGTGTAAACTGCAATACCTAATCAAGTGGAAAGGCTACGCTGACTCAGATAACCAGTGGGTCCCATGGGACGATGTGCATGCGGACAAAGAGATAAGGAAGTTCAAACAATCCAACCCAGTAGCCGAAACTCACATAAAAGCAGCCTTGACAGGACCACCTATACTTCCATCTTCCCAACCTTCTCATAACATGTCCCATGTCCCACTCTCCATTATCAGCCTTGACGAGATCCCCTGCGTCAACACCCTCACCACCTACAACACCACTAACAATGTCGACGACCCATTCTGCTCAGCAATCGAGCATGTTAGGACCACAGCCATCAATGATCAAGCCGCCTGAGACCTGGCCAAGGCTTGCAGGCGATTTCCCACACCTGCAAGCAGCTGAGTGGAGGAGGATGAGGGTGGAGTACGGCCTCTTGAAGGAGGTGATGACAGCATGGAGACAGGATCAGGTGGTGAAGAGGACGGCGGCAGAGAGACGGATGAGGATATGGTTGCTGATGAGGCAAGTATCCTCCAGCCCTCCACCGTCAACACCTCGACCACCGCTGTCGACCACTTTAACAGTGACAGTGAAGACGAAGACGACGACAGCGATGAGTCCTACCACACCGCCCAGGTTGTCTGCATCGAGTGCGACAATCCCCCCAACTATTGCCACTGCGCTCCCGTCCCTGTACCTCCCTTCCAAGTCCGCACCCTTACCAGCGAAGCCCATGATGAGGCGCCCCGACCACCTGCAACTGCTCTTGTCTACGGACCAATGGCCGAAGCGGGGTACAAAGCCCGGGGCTTACCCCCCTACCAGGAAGAGCACAACCCATCGCCCTTCGCTACGTGCTGAGCGCATGCGACGCAGGTCCCTCTCCATGCCATATTGCCTACTCCAGGCGGATTCATCCTCAACAATGGGATGAATTGGGTGCCAATGGTCATCGAACACGAAGGACGACGCATCCCCGCAAAGTATGTGCGGGTCCGGATGCTTGATAACCCAGAGGTATTCGGAACGATGGGGTGCCACTCACCCATCTACCAAGCCGACATTCACGCCGAGCCGTGCAGAGACATGGGCCCCGCCACTGAGTATTCCAGAGACGAACTCCAGTATCTCCGCGCTGACTTCCGTGGAAAGCACCAGGTAGACGAAGCCCTCGCTAGGCTAGGAGACATATCCCTCCAAGCCGAGGTGAGACGCTATCGCGCATCCATGGAGGTCGTCGCGGAACTCGAAACGGCCATCAAAAAACTCGAGGACGACATCTACATCCATGTTGATTGGGCGCGGCATTCAGCAACAAGACTAGGGCGAGCGCATGCCCTCAGGAGGGTGCGGGACGAGCATGAGACAGACGTCGGACTTACAACGGTGACTAATTGGATAGTCGAGCGTGGGCGCTCACCCTTGTGAAGAGGGTGATGTAACGGCATGAGCGGTAAGCAGGATGACAAGTCGCTCCTGAATCTTACCAACTGAGTGGGTGGACTAATCCATGTACGATACAATGACTGATGCTCTTAGTGAGCTGTACTATATGATGACTGATGCTCTTAGTGAGCTGCTGATATGTGCGGACATACAATTAGTAGTAGTATTAGTGTTATGCGTCATCACTGTAGACGACCATAGTCATCACTGTAGACGCCCATAGTTATAAGGAAGCTGTCGACTGTTGTGGTCGACAGCTTGGATTTCTTGTACACTTCTCCTCTTCTCAATCGATTGGTCTTGACTCCATTCTCTCCTCTGTCAGCAAAAGTCATTACAGTCAAGAATAAGCAAGTATAGATACAACTGCGTTTGTATCTAGTGTGTCATGATTCGCCGTTGATGATCTTCGTAAGCGGGATGACGAGTCACTCCCGAATCTTACTCATTAACATGCTGTGGATTACTGATAGTATTACTGTACAATGACTGAGGATTGTAGTAGTTGTGGCGTTAGTATTAGTGGACGTTACCAAGCATTAGTAGTAGTGGCTGTATCGCTGATGAAGGCGTACAGTCAAGATAGGATATAAGGTAGCTGTCGACTGATGTGGTCGACAGCTTGACTCTCTTGTACACCTTCGAATCTAGTCGGGTTCTCTTCTACACCCGCCTCTTGTCATCTCTCTTAGGAAGGCGCTTTCAAGTGTCCTTGGAACAAGTCACACCTTCGTGTGTTGACACGTATTGCTAAGTCACGTTACATCGTCATCGCGTGTAGGGCCTAAGTCAGGCCACCCTGTGCCGATCATAACATAGTGAAACAGCCGAACTCCACCTTCGAGCGTTGAGACGATTACTCAGCCTACGTGCTTGAGGATTTGCTAAGTCATCACGTTCACCCTTACGTTGCCTAAGTCAGGCTCACGTGCAGCTCGCACGTAACAGAGGCACACATGAGCCTGACTTAGGCAACGTGACGATGAACGTGATGACTTAGCCGATGTGCAGCACTCAAGCGCGAAGGCTGAGTGTCATCTCAACACACGAAGGCGGAGTTCTGCCAAAGAGTCTTGGTAACTGGCTTCAAACACTTTGAAGAGACCGAGACACAAGAGATATTGAAAGATGACAAGAAAACCAAGCTATCGACTACACCAGTCGATAGCTTCCTTATAAAGACTTCGCTGCTGGTCCACATTCGTCAGCGAGACCACCACTACTACTAATATCACTAATCCGCTGTGTAATCGTCCATGTCTGCTCAGTAATCGTACAGTAATGCTATCAGTCATCATCCTCATAGCCTTAGTAAGTATTCAGGAGCAACTCGTCATCCTGCTTACTAGGTCAACCATAACACCAGTAAAAACAGGGGGCGAGTCGCATAGGGACTCAGCTGTGTGGATGGTGTAGATGGAGAACTGGTGGAACTCTGAGATTTGTTGCCACTCCTCTCCTCGAGGGGTGTGGATGGCAAGGTATTGGTGGGGGTGCTCTCCTCTGACTTGGAGGCAGGACGGGGGACAGTTGACCAGGGCAGGGGGAATGTTTTCTTGGCTCTCTTCTACTGGTGCAGGAGATGCACGCTGTTCCGGGTAGAAGGCTACACGAAGCTCTGCAGCTTCGTAGTTGATGGGGGAGTCTGGGGTTGGTGGACAAGGAGGGGGTGTCAAGGGATGGAGGGCCGGGGTTGGAATATGAAAGACAGGGGACGACGCTGGATGAGGGATGGGTGACACCAACCTAACCGAAGGGGGTGTCTGGGGCAAGGGAACTGGGGAAGGGTAACAAAGCTCAGGGGTTGGAGTCCAAGCTACTGGCAGAGAGAGGGCAGGGGAACCTTGGGGAGAGGTGATTCGCTCAACGCTTAGAGGAATCCCTGGTGGTGATGACAGGAAATATGGGGGAAATGGGAGGTTTTGTCCTAAAGGGGACAAAGGAAGACGAGGGGGCGATGATGGGGGCAGGGGAACACTTGGAAGATGACGAGGACGACAAGGGGGGAATAATCGATATTGTGGTACGATCCTGAATCAGCGTCCCATGCTCCAAACTCAGAGTAATTGTAGTCAGACACTGAGAAGGTTCGTGGTTAGCAAGCTAAGACTGTCCAAGTGTGATGAGTGTCTCACTGTTTATATGCAACAGAGAGACCAAAGATCACAAGGAACAGGGTGGCTAACATCGAACCAACAAGGGAATAGAACAGGGAGAGAAGACAATGGACCACAAGTAACAAGGCAAGGATGAGGAACAACCCAATGGTGGGAAGCTGCTCAGTAGACAGGAAGGTACAAGTGGGGATGTCACAAGTGGACAGTCTGAGGGACTGTCCGTTGTATTGCCCTAGCTTATATACCCAAATACATGGTCTGTGTGCACTTTAGGGGAGGCCCAACTCCGATCCACAGGTGGGCCCATGGAATACTCTAGAAGGACTCTAAAGATAGCATGGAATGTTCTGGAAGGTTTCTAAGTATATTACCCAATGGCATTAATCCCTGTTAAGCTCCGCTTATCAGGGGTTTGTGGAACATGCCAGAAGGGTTCCAAATATACTGTCCAATAGCAAGTCTCTTGATAAGCTCCACTTATCTAGTGACTTACTTGGTCATCCTTTGCTTGGTAAGTCCCAGTTCTGAACCGGGTATTTCTTGAATAGGAAGGTGAGGATTATCAAATCCTTTCACACGCATCATCTTGGCTAGTTCTACTAGACCAATACTCTACTTCCCAGGTCTTGTGTGCGTGCTCCCTTGCACACCTTTGAGGTTCATGGGTTTGTCATGGACTGCGGTATAGGTTCGTGACAGAAGCCATATTCGAAGATTCTACCACCCCCAATCAAAGTACTTGTAGCCGAGTCCCAGCTTGAAGGGTGCTCCCAGAGACACTGTCCCAAATCCTGCAACCAGGTGAGTCCCAGACTGCATCATGTTAGACACAAGCTGACAGAGATAAGCAAATGGTAAACGCACCTTTAGACAAGTTGAAGACTCAGGTGATGCCCACACCTCCTCCTCAGCTATGCAGGGTAATCCTACGAAGAGGCCTTGGACTACTGGTAAGTCACTGATATGGCTGATAATATCTACACATGCTCACCATAACCTTAGGACCTGTCTGTAGCCATCCGATGTCTCTCGTCATACCCAGTGAAGATTGTGAAAGTTATCCATTTTCCAGGGAAGATGTTGAGCCGAAGAACCAGCAGCATAGAGACAATGGCATCGGTAAAGGCAAGGACAAACAAGTCCAAGCCAAGTTGGAATGCAGTGAGTTGTTTGGTTGTATTTGTATTTGTTGTGTCCTCTCAACATGTCACAACTCAACAACGAAATTTTCTTAGCTTCGTCTTTCTACCCTGGATGCAGTGACAACAATCATCCTCTTGCCCAACTTCAAAGTGGAAGCTGCGATTTCCATGCTCCTAAGGTGGACGATGATGGGTATGTGACTGACACAGACTTTTCAGATGACGACAGCACTATCGACGTTGCTGTGAGACTTTCCACCAAATTTTCAGAGTCCTTGGAAATTGAGGTGAGCTAACATCAATTTTCATGGACTAGTCGATGACTGCTATCACAGAGGCCTTCGTGGGCAGTATCTGGCAGTTCCCAGCCAATGAAGCATGCCAGCCAGAGCTCATCGGCATCCTTCAATGACCCCATCCCTCGCGTGAAGACGGAACCTGGACTTGACACTGCAGTGCCCACTGCCAGGCTCCCATGTGAGTATCTCGCTACTTCTCTGTTCATGATACTGACCCAGACTCAAGTTGTTCCAACCCAGACCCCGAGTGTGAACTCGGTGTCCTCACCTCAGTCTGAGTGGCCTGTCGACACCAAACTTGTATATCCGTCGGGTGCAAACAAACTTATGCTGACCAGCCAGTGTCCAATTGTCCGTGCTGTCATACAAGAAGCGATCGAGAATCTGCAGGCAGCGTTGTTATTCAACAACACTTTCCCGGATGTCTGTTTCACCATTGGCCTGATCAAAGATTGCCTGCTCAATGCTGCTAACCACCTCAAGCCCGGCGCTACAGATGTCCTCAATCGACTTGAACACAACCAACTGTACTTGCTGAAGATCACACCCTTGGTACGTTTTAATTAAATTTATTGCAAGATAACCTGACCAAATGCGCCTTGCAGCCACATGCGCGAATCTGTTTGATTCATAGCAAAGTGAAGGAGTGGCACAATACCATAACCATGGCCTCATTTCTTGCCTTAGGCCCGCCTTTAGATATCATCGAGTATGTTCGCATCCAGCTGTCGAAGTATATGTATACATTCCCAGGGGCCCCACTGGTAAGTCTTATCAACTCTTCAAGTTCCTGCTAACAGTCCATCATCAGGTGAATGCCACGGCAGGGTTTGTGATGCGCACTTGGCCATATCACAACAAGCGCATCATTTTGGTTATCCAGGACATGTATTTCTCAGGAGGTAACAGATCATTTCACGAAAAATTTGGCTATCTCTTCCCGACCTTCGAAACCCACGATGGAGACATGATCGAGGTTCCAATCCCAATGGTTGCATTGGTTGCCACTGCCATGCATTTTTTTCCATCGCCATGTATATCATGCTCACTAGTGTATACAGCTATACACAACCATCTACAAGTGGCACACCAGAGAACAGCAAATCACGGAATTTTCTGCCAATGCATATCTCAATGTTTACCATGGCCACGTCAACACGTTGAAACATATTTAGGAAAATCGCCCAGGCGTGTACCATCTCATGATGGCTGATATATATAAGCTGGCTTGGTAAGATTTACTTCCGTTGAAGCTCTGTAGTTCTAACTATCTGGCAGCATGCACAAGCAACTCGGAAATGAAACAAACTCAAGTGTTCCGATCGCCGACCTCGATCTTGATAATCTCGAAGGCTGATCGAGTTTTTTTTGGTTCAACACCTCTTTCCAGAATTGTACCACTGTAAGTCAGCCCATATGCTAATTTCTGGTCTTACTGACAAGACTTCAGTCAACAGTGGTTCACATATACCATCTTCCCATTTTTTGGACCTATTTGATCAAGCACCCATTGTTCATTACCAAAAAACCGAAAAAAAATATTTTTCTTTTTCTTTTATTACCGTTCCCTGACTATGTGGTTATCTGTGATTAATCACACAATGTCGAAGCATTACAGGACAATTGTTGCATAGCCAAGTCAATAAATAGATGTTATTGGCCAATATTTGGCTTCAAATTACAGTTATTGAGATAAGCCGCAGTAGGATTATGGGGGGACTAAGCAATGTGTGATAATAGAAAAACCGCGAAAAATATGAGTATTTTATCCAGATTACTGGGGAGCGTTTTTCCTGATGCTTACCCTATAAAAAGAATTAATAATCATCATCCCCATGCTGGACTACAAGCTCGAGATGGGTTACATTGGAGAGTGGAGTAGAAAATGGGCTGAGCACTTAGGCCATGTGGGAAACTTGCCAGCCAATCCCTCTGCATTGGACAATATCTTAGCAGGGCTTGGATCTAAGAATGAGAGGGTCGGGTAACGATATATGATGAATGGGACGCTGTCACCATAAAAGTTAATGTCCAGGTGCTTGCACAGGTTTATGTCGGGGCTGATTGAGCGGTCCAAGTCGATGAACATGGAGAGTTATGCAGAAGGTCAGTGACACGTGCACAGGCCCAGCTTGGAGACCACTTGAAGAACCTGCATCTGGTCAGGCACTCTTTGGTCAGGCTGACACACCAGGCAGATAAACTGGGCATTAAGCAAGGAGCTATATTTCTCTATCCATACAGTTTATCTGACTGGAGTGCTAGCCTGCCCAAAGACCGCTTGACAACTTGAAGCTGCAAGTTCTTCACCTCTTTCATTCGTCGAGCGCAACTCGAGCAGCAATTCGAAGCCATAAGATGACTAAGAGCAGGTGATTACCAGTGAGGCCCCACTGCAAGCGCGACTCCAAGTCTTTCATCAGGGAAAACCTCCTGTGCTAGCAAGAGATAAGTGGCTAACAATTTAGCACTATTTGGGATAAGACAGATAACAGGCTACTAACTCTCGATAACGATCAATAGTCACTAGCAATCAGCATGAGCAAAAATTTATTGCTACATTGCTACGAAAATATGAGGAAATTGTCTCGGCTACTAAATGGATTGATATAAAAACTCTGGCACAACTCCAAGACCGTAAATGTCTTCCCAATCGGGGCATTTTGCCCAAAGTGAGGGAAAAGGTGAATGCTTGATATGATGCTGTCCACAGGGATGACACTGGCAACGCGTCGACCCCTCCGAGTTAACCACGAGACTCTGTATAGTTTGCTGTTGCTGTCCGGAGAGGTAGGAATCGGGGAAAACCACTTGACATATGCAAGATGGGTGGGTGGGGTAACTTCCGAAGATGGGAAGATGAGGGGATTAAGCTTGCTTGGCAGTTGAAATATGACTCGGACCTGAGCGATTCGGAGACCTGAACGGTAGTTAGATACAATCACGACACCAGCATAACTGGAATTTGCCTTTGTTCCTGTGGGCACCAACTTGAGTTTGACTACCGTGCTGAACGATCACGGTATCGAATTGCGATGGTATTGGGTTGCCACGCGCATCACTCTGCTCCGGCCAAACATGAACAGTGTCGATTACTTCGGAATAACAAGTTGAGATATACTTGATTCTGTGGAAGACCGGGACAGTCTGGAACAGTAGCAAAGTATTTTCAGCTAGGTCTTTCAGTGCTGTCGTTGAGGCCTCAGGGTGGTTGACACAAGCGATAAAGTCAGCAAGTGCGTCCTGGAAATCCAAGGCTCCGTACTTGACAGCAAGGTCATTGAAGGAAACCGCCTTCAATGATGGATGCAGAGTCATGTGGATGCTCCGCAGAACCGGTACAGGGGGACCATCCAGAATCGAATTTCTTTCGCACTCTTGCTGAGCCTGTTGACGCCAAGCTACAAATGACACGTGTTGTTCGACCTTCTCACGGCACTCATTCCATGTCGTCATTTGAGGACTTTCTTCTTTTTTATTAGTCGTGCGGAAAGCCCACTTAGTGTATTCGATGTGAAGTCTCTCCGTTTGCTCCGTATTGTAGTTGTCCGTGGTGCCGAATAAGGTAATTGACGATTGGTAATGTATGAGACTGTGAATTTTTGGAAAATGGAAGTGGTCGTGCACCCCTATTTCGACAAATACATCCTTGTGGTCGTGAAAGCTAGCCAGGGCATCCTCAAGCCGAAGAAGAGTGTCAGAGGTGTGTGAGGGAAGCTGAGCCAGATAGAGGAAATCCAGGAGTGCGCGAACAGATTTGATTATCCGTGAAGTGGATTTGCCGGAAGGGAGGGACAGGTCAATGAGAAGACCCAGGAGTATCTTGCACATTTGCATGTGCTCGAGACCCGTGACTCGAGAAAGGACTGAGATGCCCTTGATGAATGTGGTGATGTTGTGATTTGGTGGCATGGACCTGCAGCACGCATCGATAATTGTAGCGCCAAAGGCACTGGTCACCCACGCGATCAGGTGCTTCATGACGCCTTGAAGCAACTGGTGGAGAATATCCGGGGTGATTGAGATGAAAATGTCGACAAGTGGAAGGGCCGCCCAGAAAGGATGGAAGACTGGCTTGAGGCCAGCCTTGCGACAAGCTGAGTGGAATGCGTGGACGTCACCTTCTGCCAGGCGAAATGTTGCCAAGACTTCGTTGTAATTGCGAGGAGGCGACCTGAAATAGTTGCCAAGTTCTTCTGGAGGCACCACACACTTTGGGCACCGACCTTGGTACATGCAAGTGACCAGAGCCTGCTCGGGATAGTCGCCCACAAACGCTGCCAAGATCGGATGGCAGCGGTGCCAGATCCCGTCCCCACTCAGCATTGCGACACCAGTTTCGCTGCACGCTGTGATCGGGGCCAGGATCTTCTGCATACAGGAATGGTAAACATTTCCCAGAGCACAGCGTCGAGCTGTCTGGTTGCCCATTTCTTCAAGCTTCGATGTCGGTATGTAGGCGACAAGCATTTGAGCTTGTCAGGTTGGCTTGCGTCAGATAGCTTTTGGGATGTTGCCAATAGTGAGATAAACCGGGTATGCAACTTTGCCACGGAAGAGAGTGAGCTGAGTTTTGTCGGATGAGATGATGATAGGGACCACTGTAGCCCCTGGTCACCACACTTCAAGGGATGTCTATGATAGAAGTACTGAGCACATGGGTCTGTTCGAGATATGATAACACACCTGCACTGCCCACCACCAGTCACCAGTGTTCATCTCACTATACACCCAACTTGTCCACTCGTTATCGGCATAGTGGCGCTCTGGTGCAAACACCAGATCACACGCAAACTCGGGATCGCCGAAAAGACTGCTAATGCATGGTAATATGTCACGGAAATAAAATTGAAGGGTTTCACCAGCCACAACAAGTTCGTGGCATTGGAATGGAGGGCGCCCTGGCAACTTTTGATCAATAATGTAACGTGCGAGGTGCACGTGAGCCTGACTTAGGCAACGTGATGATGAACGTGATGACTTAGCCGATCTGCGGTGCTCAAGCACAAAGGCTGAGTGTTGTCTCAACGCGCGAAGGCGGAGTTTACCAAAGAATCCTGGCAACTGGCTTTTGACCATTCTGAGAGATCGGGACACCTACGATGTTGAGAGGTAACAAGAAAATCAAGCTATCGACTACACCAGTCGATAGCTCCCTTATAAAGACTTTGCTGATGGTCCGCCTTCATCAGCGAGACCGCCACTACTACTAGTACCACTAATCTGCTATGTAATCGTACAGTAAAACCATCAGTCATCGTACAGTAAGATCACCAATCATCCTCATCACCTTAGTAAGTATTCGGGAGCAACTTGTCATCCCACTTACTATGTTGGATCGTAACAGATAATCTCATTTAATTCCTTCGGGGTGCGATAGGACAATCCAAGGCGGTCTACAATCTTCCCAGTTGAGTTAGTTCCATCCTAAGCGATAATTTATCGATAAATTGATGCTAAACTTACCTCAGGTATCGCAAGCAACTCAGCAAGGGCTGATGAGGTTGGCCCACACATTTTGGCCCACCGCACGATCTCCCAGTCACGCTGGGAGCAAAATGGAGCCCAGATCGATGACTGGAAGCACTCTTGAGTGTTGTGATACCTGTGCGATCCGTCGTGTTCACAGGGGATGGGTGCACCAGGCTTGCCGCAAGAAAAGTGTTCGACGACCATGGGTGAGGCACCACCCGAATTGCCAGGTTCGAGGTGGATATGAGGTGGAGGGACAGGGTTATCAATCCTAGATCCCATTGATTCCGTGTGATCCGATGATGCAGAATGCCACTGCTCAGGCATCCCTGCAGGTGATGGGTCAATGTATTGAGTCAAAGCTTGCAGGATATCTGCATCAATAGCATCGTCTGGATCTTCGCCACTTTCAGTGAGAGCCATGTCGGTGGCTTCTTCACAGTTAGCCCCTGCGGTGTCTTGAAAGGGTTCCACATGATCAACATTTTCAATGACCTCTGCAGCATCACTATGTGTGTCGGCAGCCTCTTGAGTGTCTGAATACACCGCATTGTGTCATTAGCAAGTCACTACAGCGGTCAGCCTTAAGACGTTACTGTTTCGTCTGGTGCCACGCTCCATACTTGAATTGCTGGTAGCGGGGTATGCGCCGTGGTCCCATGATGACGTGTTCCATTTTGAGGGTAGGTTTGAGCCTTGTGAGGCATGGCAACTTGGACGGTGAGACCTGTTAATGTGTTGAGAAAGGCCGTGTGGTGTGAAATCCCGATTGCAGCCACCACAATTGATTTGCGCTCAACTCATACCGGCAGAAATGTCTTCATGGGTGTAGGGAAAGACACTATAGCATGGAGAACAGGATCTTTATCACTTTTGGTTAGTGGAATGAAATCCTGACAATATAAAAAGGGCATACCAGTAATCCCATTCCCCATTCCCCTTCCTATCCTTAATCCCCCTACACGCGCCTCGGACCTTCGCGTCTTCTTACATTTATCTAGAGTTTGGCCAATGGCCCCTCGGACCTGCAGTACCCATGTTGGAGGGCCAATTGGTCACGCAGGCACTGTATCCAACCAAAATCAAGCTCCATTTCCGTGTTCACCTAACACGGGTACATCTATCCAAGGTATTAGTGTTGGCTCCAGCCACAACACAGCACGAGCGAGCTTCCCTCCACTCGGTATGACTAAACCTTTTTGGAGTCAATACTTGTGGCTCACTAGCACTAGGACGTGAGAAATGTACCTTAAGTTCCATTGGCACTGGGTCCATGACCTCGGAAACAGAGACCAGTGCATCCAAAAAAGCCTGGAAAAATGGTATGTGGATCACCACAAACTGTTGGTGCAGTGCTGACATAGATGAAGGCCCCATCCACAGACATCCCATGCCTCTCAGGCTAGAGGAAAGCAAGTTCGTGACAGAGTGAGATGACAATAGCAAGGGCAAATGACTTCAATGCAGTGAGTGATCAGATAACATTTGTTTGTTTGACAAACAGATTACTAATTGTTTGTCCAACAAATAATGGCAATTTTTCAGCTTCATCGTATTACCCTGGTCGCGGTGATCACAACCACGATCTCACACAACTCGACCCCGATGTTACGCTCAGACCCTGCTCAAAGCGCCACAACCCACAGACAGCGCAAGTGTCTGCATGAACACTGGAAGAATTGCCATGATTACCCAGAGGCGCATACCTGGGAAACACGTGATCAAAAGGACATCAAGGAAGAAGAGGCCGTACGTGCACTCGTAGCGGCAGAAGACAACAGTTACCTCGCTCTTGACGAGGCGTGTAGAGTCCGCCAGCTCATGAGTAGCCTGATAATTCGTGGAAGAACCCCAGATGCTGGCAGGAAGGTTACTACAGGACGAATGAGGGTCACGTGACACGGTCATGTGATCAACCCCCGGGTCACAAGATCTGACCTAAGCAATAAGCCAGGGGGGCGAGAAAGAGGATGGAATTGTCCCGGGCCACAGTATGTATCTGGCCTAACTAATAACTCAGGGGACGTTGGAAGAAGCCATGGAATTGGCGGAAGACAGTTGTGTCCCGAAGACGACCAACGACGACAAATAGCAATTGTGTGGTGTAAGACCAGCGACCTGTAGCTGCAGATATCAGTGGGCCGTGGCTGCCGTTGGGACGCACTCCAGCGGGCCGGGTTTAATCCCCTTTCGGGTATGTGTTCAAGATGGATTAGTCCAAGGAGTGCCTGTGTTAGCGCCGAGGCCATTGCTTACTGTTGCATGGCGATTTGTGTTGTGGATGACATTTTCCCACTTATGCTTACTATTACTCATTGGTGATCGCTTACTTATGCGATGAGGTGGGCTGACTGATGCCCCATGGATGCTTACTCACTGGTTGGAGGTGCTTGGTCACTCATTGGTGGGGACGCTTACGGATGGCTTATTGATGCCTTACGAATTGCTTACGAGTTGCTTATTGACCTGTGAGTCATTATGCCTTTCTTCTTACTCATATGATTGTGTCGCCTTTGTGGCTTGACGGACATTTACTATAAATACTATACAAGTTGCGCTATGGTTCACTAGCTTAGTTGTCTTGAAATCCACCTGTACTCTTCTCAGGAAGTTCAGACAGTCTTATAGCAGAGTCATTGTTCTTTGTGACTATCTTGTTGCCAACTTAAGTGTTAGGCGTTGCCACCTTGTAACAAACCTCAAGCTAGGCGGTATAAGGGGACCTTATTGGTTATTCGCCCTTTACAAGTCATTCAAGTCGTTCCTGAGTTCAGAAGCCATGCACTTTGCTCAGAGTTGAAGCAAGGAAGACCCATTGGATCCAAGTCGGATCAACGTTCAGTGGAAATGTTACACCCGACAACGATGGTTTTTACAAACCCAGGGTCGACGACCACAACAGCAAATCTGATGGTGATTGGAACAACGACGAGCAAGAACTCCAGCTTGCCATCAAAAACCCCTCAAGGTTCTCCGAAGCTGTGGCGAACGAGGTATGTGTGCGACATGTTTAATGAAATCATTAAATATCCTCTGTCATAGTGACCCAGCTGGATGTCTGGTGAAGGGGACATCACCCCTTCAACCCCCCTGACTCTTGGTTCCGAATTCAAGACTGTTGATACTCATGGCAACGTCAGTGAGCGGGCTTCTGCTTTCTCTACCCCTGGGTCCGCAACAACTTCAGCACCGATTGCGATCTCTGCAATGACCGAGGCTTATACAATTGGTGAGTCCATCGTTGTTGGTTGTCTACCCCGCTCTAGTGACTTGAAACTCGGCGCAGATGGGAGCGATTACCCGCCTCTGGCCAACAACACTCCTGCCAAGTGTGAGGCTCCAACTGTGAAAGGCTGTCAAGATTCGCATGTCAACATGAACCTCGTCTTTATGGAGGGTTCGACAAAACTCATGCTGACCCACCAGCGGCCCATTATCTGGTCAATCGTTCAAGACACTATCAACAATCTCCAAGCGTCCCTCCTGGTTTGGAACGCCTTTCCAGATGCCGTTGTAGCATTTGCTTTTACCAAGGATGCTCTTCGTAAGGCTGCTGAGTGGTGTGATAAACCCAGCGCCACAACCATTCAAGCCTGACTTCAAGATGATGAAGAATACATGGCGAAGCTAGTTTCTCTGGTAAGAGCAACAATATTGGAGACGGCCTTACTAATGTTTTTAATTTCAGCCCTGTGCATGGATCTCCCTGATCCATAGCGAGGTGAAAGACCGATGCAACGCAGTCAGCCATGCCGCTATCCTTGGTATCAGTTCGGCGACGGAGGTTGCTCGTGTCATCAGCAACCAACTGTCTCATTACACATACACATTCCCGAGGGTGCCGCCTGTGAGTGCGAACCCTATTTTAGTACCTTTACTGACATTAAACTAGAACTTCGGAGCTGGCAGTCTCATGAAATGCTCCTTGCCGTATAGAAATGAACGGATCATCACAGTAATACAGGACTTATATTTCACCGGTGGCTCAATGTCCTTCGCTTCCCAGTTTGGCCATCTGTTCCCAGTACACTTCGGCGACAATGGACGGCCGAGCTGTGAGGTTCCTGTCCCAATGGTGGCTCTGGTAGCAACCGCGGTACGTCACATTTGTTTATTACAACCACTGTACTAACTTCACCCTAGTTGTACGCCACTCTCTATGAGTGGCATACAGGTGAACAATCGACACATGGGTTTTCTGCGAATTCATACATGGACGTGTATGCTGGTCACGTGAACACACTCAGGCATGTCATGGAAAATCGTGAACGTGCTTTTCATGTCATGATGAGTGATATTTACACTCGAGCAAAGTGAGTATGCCACTTACTCCTTTCACGATTTTCACTGATGCCCTACACTAGCACAACACCCGGGACTCCATCGGCAGCTGCTCCCATCGCCACTCTTGATCTCAACACGCTCGATGAGTGAACGCAATCAGTGGGTTTCAACAAACCTTACCAATTCCAAGGACAATAATCACTGTAAGTTTTCGAAACCACACGCATACATGACCATGCTGACGTGACCTTCAGTCAACAGTGTCGAATCAACGAATCGCCTCAAGACTTCATCCCCAAAGAAAAGAAAAAAAAACCCCTGAAAACCAAGAACTGCATCGATATTTCGGTTCTGTTGTGTGGTATATCTTTCATTCTTTGTTTCACATTAAACCACTTTTTTTGTACCACGCCAGCATGTTTGTTGATGAATAAATGTTGCCATTGATTTAATATGGTGTGATAATATTAAGTAAAATCTAGCAAACATTTTAGTAGATTTGACCGGACTAATTGACTTAGCATCATTACTTCTAATTTATTACTATTTAAGTTGGTGGCAACCGAATATTCGATAATGTAGTAAAAATCAAAATTGATCGCTAATTTAGGCCACTTATTTCTCGCTAGTGCAGGAGGGTTTCCCTGATGTTTACAGTCCTCTTATCAGTTTCGCGTAGCTTGTGTCGTTGTTCTTGACTATACTTGCTGAACATTCAGGTGAACAAGGTTAGGCTGTGTGCAGTCATGGATGGCCAAGCTCGCGCAAAATTCTTCGTTGGAGACCAAGTCAAATGCTTAGAGAAGTATATAGTCTAAAATGATATACGAAAATCTATCTGACTACGTGTGATCGTCTCCTAAATGCACCAGTGGGATGGTTAGAAGAATAAGATTGTAAAGCACCAGGGCATAGAGTATGCAGCCGTCACGGTCATCGTCATCTTCTCATCTGCTGTAGGACTCGCGTCGTTTAATAAACTCAAATATTGAGCTGACAACAGTCACAGAGCGATCAGAGAGCTGGCGGGCATGGACAAACTTCTTTACAGAGGGTTTTGGCCATTCTACCTGGCTTTCATCCAAGTAAATTAACTGAAGGTTTGGCAACACTTCAGCAGCCATCTCCGCCGAAATGTCATCCAGTGCAGCAGCAACGTGCGCTGCAAGCCTCCCAGATACATGCAGCGTCAGTATAGTGGGGAATTGGAAGAGTAAGAGCAGCCAATCGACATTCTTTAACCGAAAGTCTTGGCAGGCAGAAAGATTGAGATGGACAGTAGTGGAGAGTGTCGTAGAAAATTGGCTCAGCAACTGGACCAAGTGGGAGACTTTCCAAACGACCTCTATACATGAGAAGGAAATCATGCTATGACGCAGATCCGTTGGGTGGTTTCCAAGAGGATCAGTGATAAACCGGACTGCGCCAGTTTGAAAGTAAATAAACGCATTCTTGAATACGGTTAACTTGGGCCTGACGATGCGATCGAAGAACTTGGAGAGTTGGATGACCCGAAAGCCAGCAGGCTGAGTGATGTACTCTACGGAGGTCTCGTCCAGTCGAGGGCTGTCGATTCGGGCGACGAAGTCCTCCAGATACTCGCTAACACCCACAAATCGAAAGAGGGTGAGAGAAGGAAGGACTTCCTGTGTTATGGGATGCGACTGTATTGTATGAGGGAGGGGAGTGGCTGATTGAAACTTAAGCATTAACACACTGAGCCTGGGAAATGTGGCCAAAGACGCAACCATCTCCTCAGGTGAAATGTAACCAGATGGCGATATATCGCTTAGACAGAGGTAAACGAGGTTCCTGCTGGACAAAAGAAGCTTTGGTAATGACGGAAAGGGAATGCCATGGAATCGAATTTCCTGTAGACACGGCGCAGATCCTCCCAATAAATCAGTGGGAAGGACCGGTGCCGGTGCCGCATCACTGAAGTGTATCATGTGGAGATGGGCCAGCACTGGGAAAGGAGATTGCATCATTGCGGCAAACTTTCCCAACCCCGAGCCAGTTCCTTTAAGCCTGACGGAGTGGACACGATCAGAGTGCTTGAGCGCGGCCATGGCATTATCGTTATCATTAGGCGTAAGAAATCCCAAAGAACCTAGATCAAGAACGATAGGAAAGTCTGGCCAGACGCCCAGACTCTTGATAGGAGTTCGGGATGCATAGATGGTTCGGAGATTGAGACGGAGCGGTGATGCAAATACGATTTGTCGCCATTGTTGGCAAACATGTGTCAGGAAGTGCCATTTCCATGCCTCCCATGGAGCGAAATGATGGTCAAGGGTGTGATCTTCTCGATAAAAGTTAAATATTTCGAGTAAGACATTGTCCGGAAGTATGCTGATTGTTGTTTGATTTCTGTAATTTTTGGCTGTACCGGATAAAATAAGTACCAGCGCTCGCTATAATCGCTACAAGGGTGCTGAAGGACATACCTCGACAATGTAAGCTCTCTCGTCCCTGGAAACCACCTTGAGAAACCTCTCTGATTTGTGCCATAGAAACAGACGACGGGGACCCTGGCAGTAGGTTCCTCCTATAGAATGGACAGGTGCTAATTGAAGAAGGGCGAATATTAGCGAGTATCAGTCAATTGTTAGGCACTAAACACACCTGAGAGAGCCAACCGACACGAGTAGTTTAGAATCACAGACTGGACACTAGCAACGACTGATCATTGAAGATTAGCAATGAGAAATCAGTCAGTTAGTCCATAGTATGGCAAACGAAAGCTTAGACAAACCTCTTGAAGACAAATGAGATAAGTAGCGCTACGAATCGTAATCTTGTTCGCGGTGTAATCACCTTGCTTGGCAAGGTCTTTGACAAGTGATAATTACGTACTCACTGTGTCAAAATCTTGCACGAACAAACACGACATAGTCTTCGCAAACAGTGTGTTAGCATTCACTCTCCTATCTCCTAACATCCTCCTATGTCCTAACCTTTTCCAAAACGTCTCCTGACTGTCTCCTTACTATAAGGTTATCATAACTATCTTTTAACTCATTTAATAAAAAAGGGGGAAATTTTAGATAAATTTAATATTTTTGGAATATTATGTATTTGTCACACGTATCTGACAACGACTTGTGTCCCATCAATTAACTGCGTTCTCGTCCAAGCAAGGTTTGGGTCGGCAACGACGATGCCTAGTAGGAGTAGATGTGGACAATGACTCTATGACATGGTTAATTCTAATTTTGCCTGGAAAAACGCTAATTAATAATTAACAAATTCCCCCAGAAAATGACTTTAAGTAATCAAAGTTTTAGGATTATTATAATCTGTATTTATCAACCATGAATAAAGGCTGTGACCATTACTGTATTCACAAATTTTCTCCTTGAGAATTGTTAAAAGGACAGAAACTTTAATTATAATAGTTTTCCACTTATGGATCAAGAAAACTTCTTAATTATCAGCCTGGGCTAGGCTCGAGAACGGGCTCCCTCTCCTCATTTCGGAGTCGCATGTATCATGTTGTGGTCCTTACTTACGCTTGGTGAACATACAAGGGTGAAACTCAGTTGTGCCGTGCCGTTGTTGATGAATAGCAGCAGCATGCTTAGTCCAACCACGCACGATAAACTCCACCAGCATCTCAGTCCTGACAAATTTCGTTCAACAATGTATAAGTATTCATCTGCGTAAATAGTCGTCTCCTAAATGCGAGAGAGGATTAAAGCATTGGATTATGAAACACAAGGCAATGAGTACGCAACTGGTATGGAAAATTATCTGGTCATTTGCTGACGTGATAGGAATCGCGACTTTCCCTAAACTCCTCTATTGTGTTGACCACGGTTACAGGGCAATCAGAGTGCTGGCGGGCTATGACGAACTGCGCAACGGATGATGTCCGCTTGCCCTCTAAGCAAACCAGCTCAAGGAATGGCAAAACTTCGATGGCCATCTCCGCCGTGAGGTCATTCAATGCATTAGCAACGTGCCCTGCGAGGTCGAGGTAGACGAGCAGCGTCCGCACGGTAGAGAATTGGTGGAGGAAATGCGACCATTCAACGTCCTCGTCCTCTAACCGATCTTCCTCAGGGTCGTTCTCGATCTCAAGATGGACGACATTGGGGAGCGAAGCGGGAAATTGGACGAGCAAGTGAGATGTGTGGGTAACCTCCCAGATAATCCCTTCGTATGAGATGGAAGTGATATGAGGAGGCTTATCCTGGTCTGGATCGCTTGAACCACGACAAAAGTTGAAGGTGATTGAGCAATTGGAAAAGCTAACGTGCGCCCACTCGCATTCCGCTAGCTCGGGGCCAGCTGAGAAATCGATGAACTTGGAGAGTTGCGCGACCTGAAAGCCAACAGGCTGATACAAGTAAAGCATCGAAATATGGCTGAGGCGAGGGCTGGCGATTCGTCCAACGAGATCCTCCAGATACTCGCAAGCACCCCAAAATTGAAGGGAGGTGAGAGCAGGAAGGACAGTCCGTGTTACAGGAGGCGGGTGTATTTGATCAGGGCGGCAAGTGGCCGATTGGAATCCAATGACAAAGGTTTCGAGCTGGGGCAACGCAGCTAAAGATACAACCATCGCCTCGGGTGAAATGTAACCAGTCGGGGGTATATCGTGAAGGCGGAGCTCAATGAGGCCACTGGTCGACAACAGAAGCGTTGGTAATGCAGGACAGGGGGCAAAGACTAGGCAGATTTTCTGTAAACATGGAGCAGATCCTCCCAAGAATCCAGCAGGAAGGGCTGGGGCATTCCCAGACCTCAAAAAAAGGTAGATATTCGTTAGCACCGTAAACGACTCCTGGATCACTGTGGCTATCTTTTCATACTGCAGGTTCGTTAAGGAAAGCCTGACATCACTAACACGATTGACATGCTTGAGCGCAGCAACGATATTGTCTTCATCTTCAGGCGAGGTGTTGCACTGGAAATAATAATCCACAACGATAGGCAAGGCTGGCCAGACACCGAGTTTATTCCTGACAGGAGTCCCATATGTGCAGAGAATTTGGAGGTTGAGGCGACGTGGTGACGCGAATACGAGTTGTCGCCATCTACGGCATACATGCACCAGTAAGCACCATTTCCATAGTTTCCACTGGTCAAAAGGGTGAAGGGTGTAGTCTTGATCCTTTCGACAAAAATCAAATATTTCAAGCAAGACATCGTCTGGGAGCATGCTGATTTTTGTCACATGTCCGTCACTCTCGCCTGTACCTCACAAAGTCAGTACTCTATGCAGTCACTACGAGGTGGCAAAGGACGCACTCTCGCGGCAACCCTGAGAAACCCGTGCGATGGAACCAGAGGAAGGATCACCAGGTAGGGCAAGCGGACGAACACTGATTGAATATCAGCAGTGATTACTTGGGCCCTTAGTAGGGTAATACGGACACACCTGGGTGAGCCAATCGACGGGAGCGATTCAGCGAGACTTGGAAATGAGACTAGACAAGGCCTGATTGGAGATTAGGGTCGAGAATAAGTCGAGAGTAATATGACAATCGAAGGCATTAGACAAACCTCTCAATGTCCATTGATGTCGACGTTGAGCGCTGAACTAAGCCTTGAAGCTTGAAGCCTGAGGACGGAGCTATTATACTAGAACCAGCCCTACGGTATGAGTTCACCGTCGTCCTGGTCAGCCGCAGACCCTGCTTGCGCCACCGCTTAATCTACTGAATCGGTTCGGACCTTGTCTGCGGGCCGGATCTTGGATCCATAACGCGCCTGCTGTCGCTGGCTTGAACTGTCATAGCCCTCTCTTTTACTTCTTGTTCTATGCAATGAGTCTCATACGCACGACGCGATGCGTCCTCAGAAGCCGGAATAATGTCGCGTACTTCCATCCCTCGCCAGCGTGGTGGGCAGCTCGGAAGGTACTTCAGCGGTTCAAACTTGCAGATATCGGCGAGGGCATAACAGAGTGTGAGGTGATCAAATGGTATGGTTTGTCAATTTCACGAATGGTTTGCTACGCGATGTAGCGTTCATGGTCCCCATAGACGTACGAAGCGAGGGGCACAGACGAGGAACACGCTTACTCCGGTTTCGTTCTCGTTCCTTACTCTAACGTTCCTGCCTTGCCCACAGGAATATATCCCCCCAGTCTTCCGTCAGTGCTTTTGACGCTCTCTGTGAAGTCCAGAGCGACAAGGCAAGCGTCGAAATTACGAGTCCGTTCGAAGGCACTGTCAAGGAGATTCTCGTGCAGGAGGGGGAGGTAGCCAAAGTTGGCGACGGTCTGTGCGTTATTGAGACCGAAGAAGACTCGTCGGAGCATTCAGATAATTCTACTGCCGTGGCCCCTGCGGCCAAGCGTTGCACCAGGATCAGACGCGCGACGCCCCTAACCTGCGAGCGTCTCAAAAGACCCCCGTGTAGCCCGCCGCCCGCACCGTCTTGACCCGAACAACCGCCCGCACCGGAGTTCAAGGCTTCTTCTCAAAGGGCGGCGGACGTGCTTGCCCTTCCCGCAGTACGCCACCTCGCACGGCAGAAAGGAGTCGATATCGCGTTGCTTACCCCGGGTACTGGAAAGAAAGGACGCGTCGAGCGTGTGGACGTGGAATGGTATCTTGCTCGTGGAAAATCTGCAGGCGAGCAGCCGTCTTCTACTATACCGTGCCCTGCAGAACAGGATGTAGTCGTTGAGCTGGGACGGACACGGTACGGGATGTGGAAGGCGATGGAAAAGGTGCGTGAGCAGGCCCATATTTTCTGTATACTTGTTCATGATTCGTTTTGTTTTTTTGTTTCCCTTCAGAGTTTGGCGATCCCACATTTTGGGTGAGTGTCCCCGTCCCGGACAAGCGTGCGCTACTTATCTGTGTCTAGTTATTCAACCTCTCTCGACATAACTGCGTTGCATAACATTCTCCCTATTCTCAACGCAAATATACCCCAGCACTATCTTCCACCATCAAAGGTACAATCGACCCCACCTCTCGTCTCCGCATCATCGTTCCTCCCCACGCCCCCAGTCCATACCCCGCCTGCGTCAGGCACCTATGACAAGTTAACATATCTTCCCGTCCTCCTTAAAACCCTTTCCAAGGCCATGCACGCTTGGCCACTTTTTCGCTCCTCCATCACACCTGGTAGCGCTTCCGAGGGCCGAAAGCCGACGTTGACCGTGCGCCCAAATTCGGATATCTGCGTCGCGTTATCGACACCGACGGGGCTATACACGCCTACGGTTCGTGCCGCGGACAAACACTCCGTCTACAGCGTCGCCTCGACCCTCAAGCACCTCGCGCATCTCGGGCGACAAGTCCCTAGCGCACTCACGCCTGCCGAACTCCCGCGGCGCGGCGGGACGCTTACCGTGAGCAATATTGGCGCAGTAGGCGCCGGTGAGAGTGCGATGCCCCTGCTTGTACCCGGTGGCGGGGTTGCGATCGTTGCTCTTGGCCGTGCGCGATGGGTGTGGGATGTCGAGCGAGGCGACGGGACGGGCGAGCGGAGGCTGAAGATGGCGGTCAGCTGGTCGGCGGATCACCGTGTTGTGGAAGGTGCGGAGCTCGCCGCGTTCGTAGAAACGTGGCGTGGGTACGTGGAACAGCCAGAACGTATGATCGGTGAGGGCGTTTGAGCCGTGCCACCGGGACAAGAGACATGTATAGTATTGCACTGTAAACTACAGCCACTACAATGAGATAGTCGGTGATCAGAATACGGGTTTGGCTCATTACAGGTGGGCCACCTGAGCTGAATTGGAGTCTCTTGCATCTTTCGGCCCACATGGGGCAAAGAGGATGACAGTCAGCAACATTAGGCGGCACGCCGAACGAAGTGTGTGCCATGATCATGCCACCAATTTACGGCCCCATGGGCAAGCGACAATCTGAAACGTCGGTTGAACATTCACAACTGCTGAGTTGTACGACGATCTCAACTCACGCGGTACTTTTTCAAGTGCTCATTTACTGTGCAGAAGTTCGGGATATCTTCCGAGGACTCTTCTCTTCTTCCTGCCCTCATTTTTTTATAGGTGACTTTTTTTTTTATTAACAGCGAGTCCGTAATCGTTTACATCCTAACCGTGACACCGCATCTACCACCCCCTCTGCGCTTCAGATTCAGGTGGGGCGGCACCTACGCTAGCAGAAGAGCCTTCTACGCTTCGTCAGCAGAGACCCGATAGTACACTACAGTAGTTTTGGCCGCAAGTATTAGCCGCCGTGTCATGCACTCTATTGTAGTACGTACGTGTAAGTTCCATGTACATACGACGATCACGGAGGCTTTTAGTCTCGCGCGCCAGATGTCCGGTCCGTCGACCACCCTGAAATCGATGCCGTTGTGGCGTCGTCTTTCATTTTCGATTCCCGTGCCAGTGGGCCGCTTCGCTTCTTCTCAGCTTGTGTGCCAGACGCGCGATGTCGGTTTTGTGTAGGTAACCGACAGAAGTGGTGCGATATCGTGCTGTTGTACTGTAATGGAACAACGCGAAGACTTGGACCTCTTATCAAGGCTGCGCCTGGGCCTGAACCTGAGGCTCATCGCGAGTAAAAGGACAACGCTATAGTCCAAAGCAATAGCGATTGCACGGACACGAACCCGAGAAAACCATTACCACCATCGATCGACTTCCTAAATTATAAGAATGGCTAATTCTCAATAGAACAAGAAGCTCTATAAAAATGAAGAACCGAGTAAAGACTGGGGCGTACTTGGGATGCGAGAGGTGCGGTACTGTGGAATCAGTAAAGTTTACCCGTTTACGTTCAGCTTTCTATCGTCAAGCCAACACCAGTATCTTCGCCGCAGTATGAGCTGCTAAATTTTGAGGGCGTTTTCATAGACCTAACAGGTGAGGGTCTCAATTACGGCTGTCCATTGGATAGGCTTTCGATGGTTGTCTAAATGGCTAAGTTTCTCTCCAAAGGCAAATTATCTTGCAATTCCTACTCTTGTACAGGGTTTGAAATCAAAACGTGCGTGTACCGTACGTGTAATTCTGATCAATACAGTATATAAATAGGGCTTGAAGCGATAATAGCGAAAATCACAAACCCGAGATAGACATAGATAACCAAGATAAGATACGTAGCCTCGAGCCACCCTCACGAAGAGCAGCATGAAGGCCTGTGTGTCTTCCTAGGTGCACTTCTATGGTCGCCGAGATTCACCGTGCTGCCGTTTCTAGCGGGGTTGATCTCCTCCCCGTGCGCCTCCTCCCACTCCCAGCGCATGACGACACGCTGCGCGATGTACGCGAACACATCTGAAACGCCTGTGCCTGTCTTGGCCGAGGTAAAGAATAGTTTCGGTCCGCGTGGCGGACGGCGCTGCATCGTGCGCGCCAGAGCGTGCGCCGTTGCATACCGCGCCGGGGTGATCGTTGGCGCGGTAGATGTCGACAGCGTCGACGTCGAGCGCTCGCGGAGCACTCTGTGCGCATGAGAGAGCGGGGATGAGGACCGCGAGCGCGCCAGTGGAGAGGAGGGCGCGGACTCGTATGGCTCGCCGAAATCGGAGAAGGAGGATGCGGGGGTGTGGAAGGACGTGAAGCCCGTATGCGTCGAGCTGATCGTGCCGTTCTGCGCGGGGCTGAACCGCGAGCTGCGCGAGCGCGACTTGGACGGACGTTTGTGGTGGAGCGCGTGTAGGTCGATCGAGGCTGAGCGCGGAGGCGCTATGATGGTGGGCACTGGGGCGCACATATCGGCGTCGCCTTCGCCATTAAGACTGACGTCGACGCCGCTGTCCACTCTTGGCATGAGATCGGGAGCGGCCGCGTGAGTCTCGTCAACGAGGATAATGTCCGCTGGCCCAACCCCATCCTCATCCATGTCCCCGTCCGATACAGGATTCCCGCTCTCGTGCAAGCCACTTTCGTCATCTGATCCGCTGGCCACGCGGGCAGGCACATGCTCCGACATCCAGCGCAGATCCTCCGTTGGCGTTTGAGGGGTGCTAGATCGGGACTCCGAAGGCGGGACAAGCTCGTCTAGAAAGCGCAGGGCGGTGACTTCTGGGACTGCCGCGCCCTCGGAGTTGCGTACGAGATCTGTCTTGTTTCCGACGACCACGAGACAGTAGTCTTCCATTCCTCGTCGGGGAGAGGCGCATGGGCGCGAAACTCGGACCACCACCGGGTCAGGGCGTGGAGCGTTGCAGGCCGGTTGACGTCAAACATGAGAACAGCAGCATCTGCACCGCGAAAGAAGGCAGCGGAGAGCGAGGAGAAGCGTTCTTGACCAGCGGTATCCTGTCATTGAGCCGAATGAGCATGGAGCCGGAGTGACGGAATGGGGGGCTCACCCAGATTTGGAGAGTGATGGATTCGTCTGAGTCAGAGTAATGGGGCACCGTCTTTGCGATGAAATCGGCACCAATTGTTGCACGATATCCCGCCGAGAACCGACCAGAGACGTACTGAGTGGGTTGCGAGATTAGCAAAACACGGAGTTAGCTTCCTGTTTGCGCACCTGCCCCGGAGACTTGTCTTTCCCACACCAGAGTTTCCGATGACGACGAGCTTGACCGTGCGCATGCTGCGTTTTGCTGTCAAACGGATAGTAAAAGTTATAGACTGGGTGGGAGCATAAAAATTGTGGTCGATGTTGTCGTTGTCGGGCTGTTGAACGCGATTCGGCACCTTCACGCCGACGCGCGCTTTTTGCGATTACTACCCTGTAACGCCCATGAGCAACAACAACGCAGCAGGGCCAACCACCGACTCCGCGTCCTCGCTGCCGTCAAGCTCATTGTCGCATTCCGAAAACAAAATATTCAAGAAATGGCGCAAAGAGTTTTCCTTACTCACGGGTTATGGCATCGATCCTGCCGAGCGCGTCTTCACCATCAACCGTCGTAGTTGCGAACGATGGAAGAAGGACCTCTTGAACTACAGCAAGTGTCTCTCAGTTTATGTGTTTCAGTTGCTCACGGGTCGTGTAGGCCCATCAATACAGTTCATGCTCAAGCATGTCAAGCAGGCTGGCGCAAACGTCACGCCAGCTCACTTCCCTTGTTTGCCATGCGACCTCACTCATTCAGGCGGTTTCTCCCCCGACGCAGGCGCAGTCGTGCTCTGCCAGGGGAACTTTCTCAACAAGAAGCACATGGAGCATACCATCGTGCACGAACTCGTGCACATGTACGACCAAGCCGTCTTCAATGTGGATTGGAATAACCTACGACACCATGCGTGCAGCGAGGTGCGTTCTTACTACGCCATCCTGCAACCAATTCTTTACTGATATTTGCCTACTCGCTCACCCTCAGATTCGTGCAAATAGTCTGAGTGGAGATTGTTCCTGGGGGCGTGAGATCCAGCGCGGAATCCTTTCATTCTCCAAACAGCATCAGGTATGTCCGCGGAGCTTCTTTCATCGTACCAATGCTAGAATCATATCATATCGCAGACGTGCGTCCGCAGGCGTGCTGTGATGTCCGTCATGGCCAATCCCAACTGTCCGGACAAGGAGTCAGCCGAGCGTGCGGTGAACGAAGTCTGGGAGAGCTGTTTCAACGACACGAGACCTTTTGATGAGGTATGTCTGACCCGTACTACTCATTCCCTTGCCCTTGCATGTTTACATGTATACACAGATATATTGATAGTTCACCCCAAACCCTTCAACACGAGTCGCGATATGACCGGGGATGGTCGTTCAATCGTAACATGTTAAAGTGAACGCCGTTGAACATGAATCTCTATACCCTGAGATGCGCGATCATGGCGCCAAAAAAACGTTGATTCGTCTATGGGGTGCCCCTATTGTTACATTTATTCGTACCTTGGCTCGTACAGTATATCCTTGACTTTGTGACCCACTGCAAAGCTACCGCCCACAGGACTGTAATAGAGCAATTAAAAGACCTTCACTCCCGATATTCCCGACACGGGCAGTGCCCCCCGGGCCCGGGTCGGCTATTGCCTCGCGCCCCAAGACTAGCGCCTGTTTCACTTCTGCAACAATGTGTATCCTGAATCAAGCCCTGAAAGGCCTGAATCCCGAGACAGAGACGAGTTAAGATACTGGCTAACTACGTTTAGTTAAAGTCTATTCTGAGGCTACTTGTCAGGAACTGAAGTCGGGTCCATTATGCTTCCGGAGACTATTAGGTGCCGGCCCGGTCAGTCAGCATTTGTAAGCAGGCAGGAGCACATGGAAGAGCGCCACCGTGACCAACAGGTGAAGCAAACCAAACTTGAAGGTGGGTCGCAGACAGATTAATTTCGGTCTTCCTTTGGTTCAATAAACCGGGAACCAGGAAGTGTTACCGATACCATTGCATACGACGTCATTGTTTTTCTGTGAAGCACTCAAATTTGAGGCCCTTGTGAGGCGAAGTACCGATCCCAGACATTGCCAAAGATTCAATATATTGAGCAGTAGTACGACGACATTCTCAATTTGGTTTCTGCACGGCTTCCCGGGTCATTCATAGCAATTCATGCGTGTTCGGTGATACCATACTCTCGAAGTCACATTGACAGACCGGTGAGTGGTCGTCCTACTTCACTTATCTCGGCCATTTTCGACTCCGGTACAGATATTAAAAACTACACCATTCACGAACATGTTTGGACCAGCAAATTTGTGATTTGCGGATGCTCTGTTTGCTTAGATATCGGAAATTACAAAGGTGCTCTAAAAATGATGAGTTCCGCAGCAGGGGGAAGACCCAGACTGGATAAGGATTGAAACGAAGACAGCAGAGGAAAAGGATGACGACCCGTCTACGGGATGCACTGGCAGGCGAGTCTTACAGGATGCTCGATAAGTGTCTAACACTCCGCAGAGTTTTTAGCTTCACGCTCAGCATTGGCTTGTTGATCTTCGAGCTGCCGTGAATGTGGTCTGCGCCAACAATGTGAGACCGGATCCGAAAAGCCAGCGACTGTCGAGTTTGTACGAACTTTTTACCGTGCACATGTCAAGGTAACCACAATGCCGGTGACCCGGGATATTGATTTCTCCAAACGAAAACTTCCCTGTCATGGACCCCATATGTCAGATCTGTCAGATCTTGAGCATATTTTCATGCGAGACGATTGAATCTAGACATATTGTGCTGTTGACAGGCAGCACTCAGTGAAAGAAGACACCTCTCGTCCTCGTCGATCTGCAAAAGGTGCACACTCGGACCTTCCTAGACTGCGTGGCTTGGCTTTGGCCGAGCACCCAGCTCTTGGTCCTAGCCCCACTCATGAGTTGCACTGTGGAGATCCCTCACATTTATAAAGCCGACATCTCGTTGAGTTCGAGCCAACAGAAGCCTCATCTCTAGTCCCACTTACTGCTTCATCGCTAGCCAGCCAGAGAGTGCAGTATGAGACCCACACAAGAGCTCGCCCAATCTACCCTCTTCACTCAGCGGTGTGAGACTCTTTCTATTCCTGATAGAGTCAGGCTTTCGTACGAACGTGCAAGAGCAATTGGTAAAGCGTACGGTGGGTGCATTCGCTTTGCTTTATGCAGGTCTATCGTCTCACGGTAAAATGTGAACTACAGCTTTAACCGTAGAAGACATACTCTATCTCTCTCCCACGTTTTGGAATATGCATACTGATCCCATTGCGTGTATTGATGGAGCGGCCGAGACACTCCTCACCATCCAATACAACCTCTGTGCTGGAACCTTGGCAACATACTTGAAAGGAAGACCCGATCTTGCCCCTCTTCTAAAGCTCGTGATCGACTTTGAAGTTTCGTAAGGGTATTTCGTGGTGCTGTTTGAAGTCTCGTCGCTTATTTACTGTTCAGCGGCCAGTTTTGCCTCACAGAGCTTGGTCATGGATTAGATGCGTTCCACTTGGAAACGACGGCGACGTTACTTCCTGATGGACACTTCGACCTTCACACACCGTCAGAGAGAGCAGCGAAGTAAGGCATTTCAGTAACTCGAAGTTTTCGTTGTTTAAGCCTTTTAGGTACATGCCACCGACCTCGCCCGTTACTCCCGGTTTTCGATGTGTAGCGGTCGTATTCGCACGTACCGTCGTGGACGGTGAGGACCGAGGTATAAAATCATTTGTCCTCCAGCTTCATGACGGTCAGTTCATGACCCCGGGTGTCACAGTCAAGTACGTCGGCTATAGTCAGAGCCATCAAGTACTCGATATCTCATGCTTCATTTAGGATCTTGCCGCCACGCGGTGGATCACGTCCTCTCAACCACTCGCTAACTTCTTTCAACCACGTACGACTCCCGCCGACAGCGCTTCTGGGTAGCATAGAGAAACCCAAAGATCCTCGGTCATCGTTTTTCGACAAGATAAACCGCGTTGCAGTCGGTACCCTGGCACTAAGTTCGCTTTGCATACCATCGCTTCAGGTTGCATCATACGTTGCTGCGCGCTATAGCCTCCGACGGACCGTCGTCGACGCAAGTGGGGTATCGAAGCCAATCATGTCCTTCCAGACCCAGAAACAGCCTATACTCACAGCACTAGCACAAAGCTTCGTGCTTGGTGCTATGCACAAACAGGCAGTGGCATGGTTCACAAATCCCAAGCTCGACCCGCGGGTGCGCCACGCTGTCGCGACGGTACACAAGGCTGTTGTCGTCCAAGCCTCGCAGACGGCGAATCTTTCACTAGGTGACCGATGCGGCGCACAGGGCCTTTTTGAAGCGAACCAGTTCTCCGCAATGCATGTACGTACCTTAGTCTTCCATTCTCCCAACCCCTCCACCTCTGACATCATTTCTACATCCAGTCTGACATACGCGGGATCGCAATCGCCGAAGGTGACCTACTGGGAATCTCCATCCGTATGTACAGTAACCAACTCCCGGAATCGCACATCGCTCACGTTTTTGTGCTAGGACTTGTATCTGAACTCCTTCTCGGACGCTACGCTCTCGAGCCACCACGCTACCCGGATTCCCTCCTCGCGCAGCACGAAAGTGGGCTGTTCTCTGAGCTCCGCGCTGCGCTTACAGCTGCGCCAAGCCACCGCAGTACCACGTACGACCGAGAGATCCTCCCACGCTCATTGCCGCTGGTACTGGCGATCGGCCACCGCATCGCGTATGACGCGGCACGCGCAGCGCAAGTCGACACACCCCTGCTAGACCTGTTCGAGGTGTCAGCGGTATTGCAAGATGAGGCTTGGTATGTCGAGTCCCTGGGTTTAACTCGGGCAGAGCTGCGTCGGCGCGAGGCGCACGCGCTCGAGTCGGTTTTCGCACGCTTGGAGGAGTATCTTGTGAGGATGGATGTGGCACCGTATATCGTGGCCCCGATCGTGTCGGATGAGAAGTGGGAGCAGTTCTTCGGGACGCTGCCGACGCTTTCTGAGTGTCGTGAGGTAGATGAGGGCGAAGCGGTGAACTTGAAGACGACCCCAGCAGTGCCGTTCGTTGAGAGCGATGTCTTGCGAAAGATTTCTGGAGAGTGGGAAACCGCTCTGCAAACAGCACCTGGCGCAGGCATCTCCGTGATGACCTGAGGCTACAGTATCAACTATCCCATTCAACTTCCGGTCTTCTTGATGCCGTCTGGTGGACTTGACGGAGCCTTTAGAACTTCCAGGTCAGGTGCATACTATCTACAGATTTGACATGTTGCAACTAGTTAATTCTACCAAAAGAATCGTCCTGTAATTTTTGGTCGTTCGGCGGCCCATCACATCGGATAGCTGAGATAGAATAAGACAATTGACGAGCTGCCGACCGGCGGTTGAAAGTTCTTCTGGAGTCTTTCGACGCGAGATACACATGAAGCCTGCGAGGGTGATGGGCAGCTAACTTCAAAATCTTCGAAGGATGTTCAGCAGGAGTGCCAGTGTAGACCCAGGGGGGAATCGCATTACAGGTTGTGTCGCCAAAAATCGTCATTGCACCCTAAACATCGGCCTCTTTCAAATTTCAATCAGGAAGACTAAGTTGAAACCGTGACCTGGATTCTTGACAGTAACTGTGTCATCGGGCGATCTCGGCGAGCAACAGTAACTTAGGCGGTGTTCAAATGTCTGACAGTATCCGTGCGAAAAAGATTTCAAAGGCCGAACAGCGAGAAAGAGTGGTTTCGTCAGAATTTGGAGGTGCTCCATCCTTGCATTGCAAGGCCGGCCAGAACTGATTTTAGGTTTCGCAGTTATTCACGAATTTACCTCACGGATGAATGGAAGATGGTGTTTGCGACTGGATCGCCAGTGGCGTCATGGCCTCAATGAAAAGCATGATCGTCGGGGCTGCCAAGCGCCAACCTGGAGATGCGGTACAGCATATCATTTTACAAATCCGTCTGTATCGGGATCAGTAGACTCAGTACATTTAGATCTTCTTGATGATCATTGATCGGGAAACATAGGTCGCCGTGAACAGCTGGGATACAGATAGTACACGATAGATTCCACAAGTGGGCTAATATCATTGACATACAAGCTCGAGCTTGAGCAAGCCTTCAGTACTTTCAGTGACGGGCTTGCAATTTAAACAATGGCTGTTACGGCGATACAAGAATTATTGACGGTGTTTATGCATTTTGAAACCCTCGAACGGTAAGGCGGCAGCCAGTGGGTCGCAATGACCGTCGGCAATGTTCATCTCTTCCACTGGCAGGCACAATCATTTATGATTGCCAACGACTGATGTTTTTACAGGGTCCCAACAACGCTGATTCGCTACTCAACTTGACGTGATGACACCGAACGTTGTGGGATGTATTTGTAAGTATTTTCCCCTTTGCTTCATAGACACTGGTAAGTTATTCGTGAGGTTACTGAAGTAGAGACCAGTTGTATGGCTGACCCATGTCCAATTTCCTTGGTAGCAAAATGTAGGCAGCAAAATGTAGAGAGTGTGTCTTTTATATCTCTTCTCGAATGACGTTTGATGATAAATAGAATCGCTGATGATGCAATTCCAGTAATGATGGCTACGCAGACCAGCTTTGATTATTGATTTCCTGATCACCTGTTTGATAGGTGCTACTCTTCTGATGCTCATGCAGCGTTCATGGTGGGACTCTCACGGCCACTGCCCACTCATACATGGCCCTGTCCTTGCTATACTGCAGTGGAAGCTTTGAGAAATAATGGACTAGCCTCATACAAACCTAGACTTGTCAGCTAGATGTCCGAGTCATCACGTCACAGTCCACCAGCTTTGTTGCTTTCTTCTCCAGATGCATGCAGTTGTGCCAAGTGCCAACACGTATTTACTACATTTTCCCTGCATCTTATCCCTCCATGGATTTTCCAGTTAACTAGATCATGAGGGTGGGTGCCTGTGGTCCTGTCCTCAGATTCCCAGTCCTTGCTTAGAAGATTTATGTTTCAACATTGTGGAATCGAGAAAGCCGCGGGGACAGACTTCTACGGGCGCCTTTTTCCGAAACAGGGGAGCAAAGTCACCTGGTATGGTCAGCCGCGGCACCCGGAGAGGCGATCTCCCTCGCGTGGCCCTTGTACTCTGTCTTTTCCATTTGTGAGCTTCTCGAGCATCTATCTCTGTGCTTACTCACTCAACTCCGTGGCTTGCGCGCAGTTCGGTTAATGCGGCTAAATACAAGGGTTGTCGGCATTACACTATGCATTTACTTCCTCGCAGAACTAGCGAAAAGGCTCTGACAGGGGCTCTCAGTCTCGGAACGTGTCTACTAAAATGTGGATGCGAGCCGTGCAGGGTTACCCGGCCGATGGAATAGGGTTCATATCCGAAATCGTGGCGCTTCATACTTCAGTGCACATGGAAACCTTTCGAAGTTGATGGCTCGCGCTCCGATTTCCTATCGTGTATTGCATCCGGGTACTTTCTGGGCTTTTCCTTATAATAAGCTTCCTAACCTACAGATCACTTTTGAGAGCCATTCTCACCTCAGCTGCGGATTCGCATGTACAATATGAGACCGACTCGAGACCTCGCTCAAACTACCTTGTTTACTCAACAAAGCGAAAATTTATCCGTCACTGATCGAACTAGACTCTCATACGAGCGCGCCAAGGCCATTGGGAAGGCGTATGGTACGTGTGTCGAGTTTGGCTCATGGAATTGCTCACTGGAGTCTCACTCCTGAGGAACCCTCCCAGCATTGACGATAGAGGACGTGCTTTTCCTCTCACAGAGGTTTTGGGACCTTCATACCGACCCCATTGCGAGTATTGATGGTGCCGCCGCAACTCTCCTTACGCTCCAGTATAATCTCTGTGCTGGAACCTTGGCCACGTATTTACCCGAACAGCCCAGTCTTGCCCCACTCATCCAACGCGTGCTAGATTTCGAAGTCTCGTAAGCGCTGTCGTTCGTAACTTTGGTATCAATCGCGTCACTACCTGAATTTTTTTGCAGAGGGCAGTATTGTCTTACGGAGCTCGGACATGGCTTGGATGTCATACACATGGAGACGACAGCGACGATACTCCCTAATGGGAGCTTCGATCTTCATACGCCGTTAGAGCGGGCGGCAAAGTGAGCAATCCAACAGCCAAAGATCTCCCCCGTTTAACGCCGGCTCTCAGATATATGCCCCCGACTTCACCAATCAGCCCAGGCTTCCCTTGCGTATCCATTGTGTTTGCGCGGACCATCGTTTATGGGGAGGATCATGGGATTAAACCATTTGTCTTTCAGCTACATGATGGCCAGTCTATGACACCTGGGGTCTCGATCAAGTGGGTCGTCTTATCAACATTGTGAACCTCTGGGACTCTAACACCCACTCCAGAGTCTTACCGCCACGGGGAGGGTCACGCCCTATCAATCACTCGCTAACATATTTCAATCACGTAAGACTGCCCCCAACGGCATTGCTCGGAAGCATAAGAAGACCTAGAGATCCTCGGGCGTCGTTTTTTGGCAAGATCTACAGAGTGGCTATTGGGACGATCGCGCTCAGCTCTCTCGGCGTACCTTCATTGCAAGTTGCGTCTTATATCGCGGCACGCTACAGCCTACGGAGACATGTAGTTGCCAACGGAGTGTCCAAACCGATTATTTCCTTCCAGACACAGAAGCAGCCCATCTTGACCGCCGTTGCGCAGTCCTTCGTTCTGCAGGAAATGCATAAGCGGGCTGTCGGGTGGTTTATGGACCATTCCCTTGATTCACGCGTGCGCCATGCAGTTGCGACAGTGCACAAGGTGGCCATGATCCAGACCGCTCAGTGGGCAAACTTTGTACTCGGGGACCGATGCGGCGCCCAGGGCCTATTCGAGGCAAACCAACTCCCTGCCATGCACGTACGTAATGCATTATCGAATCAGCCCCTTACTTCACTCATGCCGTTGTCCTATGCAGTCTGACATGCGGGGTATTGCCATCGCCGAGGGTGATCTTCTGGGGATCTCCATCCGTGAGTGTTTCGTGGCTTTTATGTGGCGTTTTCGTGTACGTCTTATCCCGCTCTCACCCCTCAGGCCTCGCTTCTGAGCTCCTTCTCGGGCGTTACGCGTTGGAGTCGCCAAGGTACCCAGACAGCCCCCTCGCTAAGCACGAAGAGGGTCTTTTCTCAGAGCTACGTTCAGTACTTGCCGTGGCGCCAAGTCACCGCAGCGCCGCGTACGACCGGGAGGTTCTTCCGCGCTCGCTTCCTCTCATACAAGCGATTGGCCACCGCATTGCATACGACGCAGCGCGCGAGGCACAAGTCGATGGTCCGCTGCTCGACCTGTTCGAGATTGCTTCGATATTGCATGACGAAGCATGGTACGTCGAGCGACTGGGTGTGACGCGTGCCCAGTTGCGCGAACGCGAAGCACGGGCGATCGAAGTGGTCTTCCCGCATCTGGAAGAGTACCTCGCACAGATGGATGTCGCACCCTATGTTGTTGCACCGATCGTGTCAGAGGAGGGGTGGGAGCGGTTTCTCGGCACATTACAGGTGTTCGGCGAGACACGCAGCGGGTGGGGTGCGGGTAGAGGCATTTCATCGGGGTATCTCAACGACGATGTTCCGTCGATGCCGTTGCAAATGGTGTCTCATCGGAGCGTTCGGTCGATGCTTTGAAGTTTGTACTCTATTCTGTCTTTGCAGGACATT